>JZLH01S0604623.1:67096-78423 GCA_001188425.1 Eucidaris tribuloides | reverse complement strand
CCAGCCAGTGTTCAGATATACGCCTGCTTGATGAGATAGTATTGTGAATTAGTAGCAATAAGATGGACAAGTCCATTCATATTGAAATAGTCCACTCATATTGATAAAGACATTTCAGTGAAATTTGTTACTTCATGCACAAATTGCACATGCATTGCATACAATATGGGATCAGACTACAATGTATGCATCTCATGTATGCGAATGAGTAATGTGTGTTGTCTCTCATTTGGGCCGATTTCTCATCATGAAAGGCCCAGGGAAGCTAAAAGAGAGGTTAAAACAATCTTATTCATGTGAGGAAGTGCTATACAAAGGATACTGATTACAGTTTGCAAAAATATAATAATTTTCAAATTTTATGATAAAAATTAAAATTCCCAAAATTCCCAGCCCATTGAAAATTCCCGAAACTTTCCATGGAAAGTTTCCAAAATTCCCGGAAAGTTTCCGACCCTTTGCAACCCTATGTACATGGCACTTCCCATAAAAAATTCTCCCTTTAATAATTTACGTGGATTGCATAGTGACTGCTGTCATGGGTTATGCAATGATGGTGATGATGATGATGATGATGATGATGATGATGTCATGGGTTATGCAATCTAAGGAATAATGATGATGATGATGATGATGATGACGATGATGAAGGTGATGATGATGAAGGTGATGGTGATGATGATTTTTAGTAGTAGTATTTATTATTTTCATTTTTTTGCATAGATAATAATTTTGACGAGGCAGTCATGAGGTTCAACAACAACATATCCTACAGTGGGTTACTACATGCTGTGACACAAGATGTGAGTAATGTCAAAATGCTTGGTGAGACAATACCCCCAACATCACACTTTGATCTCTTATCAAATCTCTGCTCAAATTAACTAAAATTATCACATTTATGATATCTCATTTGAATGCATACAAATTAATGTGTACTATTCTTATTTCTGAAGTAAATGCCATTTAGGAACATTTAACAAAAAATTAGTGCTTGAAACTCAATTTTGTGGGAGTTATATTGATCTGTAGATTGTGAACTGAATTATTGTACAACCTGAACCACAATTACAAGTCTACCTTTAGACCATTCCTCTTCTCTGCTCTTTGCAATCGTGTCAGATTTTATTAGACATGAACAAATGAATGCAATAAAGCTAAAATTAGTATATGCAGAATTCATATGTACAAGACGTGCTTGGTTACATAATACCATATGCTCATACATACACGTGTATTACTATACTCTTGACAGGAAAATAAATTCAGCAGCGTAAAAATGGTTGATTTACTTGAAAACATCTATGTAAATTCCGAGTTAAAGATTGGGTTATGGTAGGACAACCCGAGTTAGCATGATGGGTTCAGAGTTAAAGATTGGGTTATGGTAGGTCAACCCGAGTTAGCATGGTGGGTTCAGAGTTAAAGATTGGGTTATGGTAGGTCAACCCAAGTTAGCATGGTGGGTTCAGAGTTAAAGATTGGGTTATGGTAGGTCAACCCGAGTTAGCATGGTGGGTTCAGAGTTAAAGATTGGGTAATGGTAGATCAACCCGAGTTAGCATGGTGGGTTCACAGTTAAAGATTGGGTAATGGTAGGTCAACCCGAGTTAGCATGATGGGTTCAGAGTTAAAGATTGGGTTATGGTAGGTCAACCCGAGTTAGCATGGTGGGTTCAGAGTTAAAGATTGGGTAATGGTAGGTCAAGCTGAGTTATAGCATGATGGGTTCAGAGTTAAAGATTGGGTTATGGTAGGTCAAGCTGAGTTAGCATGGTGGGTTCAGAGTTAAAGATTGGGTTATGGTAGGTCAAGCTGAGTTAGCATGATGGGTTCACAGTTAAAGATTGGGTTATGGTAGGTCAACCCGAGTTAGCATGGTGGGTTCAGAGATAAAGATTGTGTTCTTAATTCACAGAGGTGACAGATTTGCTCAGATTTGATTCAGCTGAGGAAGATACGTGAAAGTACAGTTCTCTTTCCTTTGGTTAGGTTTGTTAAACATTTTGTTAAATACTACTCTGAAGAGGATAGCAAACGCTCTGAGTAAGTTGTAACTAGATATAGCGCTTTCAGAATGACATCATTAATTATTATTACTTATAATTTTGGTTTTTGAATGTTCTGTAGGTTTTATTTTTTAGGTTCTATAGGTGTAAATGACAAGCCATGAAAATTGTTTGAAGTAGAATATTGGTTTATGTTCTTTGTATCTTGTTTTCAGAGATTGTAGAATTACATGACTTTTATCTTTCTTTTTATGTTTAGTGTTACAGGGGTTCGTTGCAGAGAATAAGGAGAAGCTAATCTTGTTTTCAGAGATTGTAGAATTACATGACTTATAACTTTCTTTTTATGTTTAATGTTACAGGGGTTCTTTGCAGAGAATAAGGAGAAGCTAATCTCTGGTGCATTAGGTTCTCTTCTGGCACATGATGGTAAATTTGTAATTCTTTCTCTTTGAGTAACAGCAACATGCAGCATTAGAATTGAATTGCAGGAGATAGGATGCGAAGAGGCTGTGTTGTGTGTGGTGGGATGGTGTGTGTGTCGCTGGTGTGCTGTGTGTGTGTGTTGTGTGTTATTGTTGTGTGTGTGCTGTGTGTGTGTGTGTGGCTGTGTGCTGTGTGTGTGTTTTTTTTTTTCGTCTGTGTGTGTGTGTGTGTGCTGTGTGTGTCGTGTGGTGGTGGCGTGTGTTGTGTGTGTGTGTGGTGTGTTGTGTGTGGGTGTGGTGCTGTGTGGTGTGTGTGTGTGTGTGTGTGTGTGTGCATTTTCATGGTATACTTCCGAGGACCAAGACTTGGAATTTGACTAATACAACCGAGGACAAATTTCACATGATGAGTACCTGAAACACTCATCTCTGGATGAAATTACGCTATTTTCACTCTACACCTCTGTTACACATTCTCACAGGTTAAGGGGTATGTCCACGAAAGTATGGTAAAACATCGTTTATTAGGTTTACATGTGTTTGGATGTAAACACACATCCTCGGAGCTGGAATTTGTCCTCGGTCGTGCCGTCAAATTTCAAGCACACGTCCTCGATGATTATCCACAACATAGTGATGATTTCAAGTTTGGTTAGTGTTATTGTTAGTGTTAGTAGACGTCAAGAGCCGTTAAACCGAACTCCAACACTCGCACTTGCGGATTAACGGCCACTATCGATTCTGTAATACGATAGCATAACCACGAGTGTTAACTCGAGGCGTGACGTCACATCTCCTAGTTCGCGCGAACATTGAAAACCGCCGAAAAACCTGAAGAAGTGTTGTAATTTCTTTATGAAATTTAAACCAATCGTACTACAAATGTTAACACAGTCGGATAGGCATGCACTTTCTCTTAATTTCATGTATTTGACTTATTTCATTATGTCTTAGTTCTTTCACAATCTAAAATATTGTAATTTTTTCTTGCCGCTTACCACGCGGCCATCGCGCTGCCATACACATTACACGTACAACTGCGCGACCCAGCGAGCTAGCTAAGCCCGAGACAGAAATAAACACTAACCACTAAACAACGAACTGAAATAGGTGATTCTTAATCCGTAGGTAGCAGGTCTAGTGTTAGTGAATGGGACAACGCATGTAAATCGTTAACACGAGCAACCCAGCTCGGTTCAGCAGACGATTTTTACACAATCTACAAACACCAACTTCCGGAAGTGCGTCCATAATTTCCGGGTCAACTCGCTAACACGGATCGATTTCAAGTTTCGGCATTAACGCTCGTGTTATTGCTTAAGATACGCTAACACAAACACTAATGCCAAAACTATGAAATCACTCAGTGTCCTTGATGATCATCCAAACATAGTGTCCTTGTAATGCCCATACACTATGTGTATGTGTGTGTGTGTGTGTGTGTGGTGTGTGGTGTGTGTGTGTGTGTGGTGTGTGTTGTGCTGTGTGTTGTGTTGTGTGGTGTGTGTGTGTGTGGGTGGGGGGGGGGTCCTTTATGATCCTGTACAGGTTATTTACCATCTAGAGAAAAAAGGCATCATTTCAAGGCTTCAACTTTGGATATTTTATTCATTTTATATCAGTTCCAAAATCATTTAACCTGCAATGGATGGTTTTCAGTTTACATTTGAATAGTATTTGAAGTTTTTTTTTGTGATTAAAAAAAATATATGTGTTCTTATGCTCTGAAATAATAGTGCTGACACGCTGTTCACAGTATACTGGCTTTGCTTACTATTGCTTACTAATCATTGTTATTTGGATTACAAAGAAATTGTAATTTGGCAATCACACAAACTTTTTAAAATACTGAGAATACAGTGATCATGTTTCAAAATGACATAAACAATGTTAGCTAGGATTAAAAAATTGTAAACGGTTTTGGGGTCTTCAGTCTTCACGGTCAGTTACCTGTTGGTTAGCCTTTTTAATACAGCCCTCATGTCAGGAGTTTGCTGCGTAGAGCCTAGGTCCTGAAATTGCCAACTCATATAGGAGATTCTGATCTTGGTAGTGTTAACAGAGTAAGGTAATTCAATTAAAGCCCAAGTTTAGTTTGGGGGATTTTTGTGTTATTTGAAAGTTTTATGGCAAGGTCATATCACACTAGAAACAGATTGTGAATGCCTTTCGTTTTTTCATCATTAATTAATGAAAAATCTCGGGACCCCCCGAGATTTTTTGGTACCCCAAGATTTTCGACTATATTTTATATAGCATCCAAAGGGTTGATAAGGTGTTAAGGTTATCTGAGTTATACCTCGTCAGAAAGAGCGGACTCTGCTCTTTCAGATGAGGTATAACTCAGATAATTTTAACACTTTATTAACCCTTTGCATGCTATAATATAAAATATAGTCGAAAATCTCGGGGTACCAAAAGGTTTTTCATTAATTAATTATGAAAAAACAAAAGGCATTCAGAATCTGTTACTGGCGTGATATGACCTTTGGGCATAAAGCTTTCAAATTACAAAAAATCCCCCAAACTTAACTTGGGCATTAAACTCCTTATCCCATGTGCTGTAGACTGTTGTTTATTGCCTGAAAGATGGATTATTGGCCAGTGAGGGTATTGTGTGCTTAGTGATAACATAGTTGCCAATACCATAGCTGACCCTTTTCTGTGTGTCTCTATCTGAAAATAAAGTTGTTTCTAGTATTGTCTCCAAAACGTTAATTTCTGTATTTCTGGGTTGATTTATTCTGTTTGAAGTTTAATTCACATGTCAAGATAACAAACATGTGGCCTCTTTAGTAAAAAAAAAAATGGCCCTCAAGATCAGTAGAAATAAAGTTTTCCCCACCACAATTTGCTTCAGTCAGACAACTTATCAACACTGTCAAAGTTATTACATAAGATCAAGGATTGGGTGAAGGGTGAACAACTCCTGTAGTTTACAGTGAGAAGGGAAATTCCCAGGGGGTAAGGATTGAAATTCAGGGTTTGGATAATACGGGTCATTCTATGTATTGGGTGGGCCAAGGAAGGGAAACTTTCCCTAATGTACTCCCTACCAGCAAAATTCCAATTTGCCACACAGGTGATCCCATGAGTATGCAAGCTGAGGTCCTTGAAAGTCACCTTCAGGCCCTGAGACGACTAGTCGCTTCAAAGGCAGGATTTGGAGCATTCACCACGTTACCCAAGTAAGTGGAAATAGATGAAAGAAATAATGCACTGGCACAGATATATGTAACAAGCTTGGGGGCAAAAAAAAGTTGCTCCAGTTCATCATTATAGAGGGCACTTCACAGAAAGCTTGTGGAAATCAACAGTGCGATGTAACTTACAGACTATAGCCACAGCATAGACTTGAATGCCTGATAGCACTGCCTGTACAAGACAGTATGGGAGTCGAACATGAAAAATGATGTCATTTTTTACATGATCAGTAGCTAGTAGAATGCCAATTTTGGGTGAAAATATTCTTTCTGACATTTCTAGCCATATATAAAAAAACAATTTCTTATGCATTTCACTGTTTTGTTAATTTCATTTCCATGTCCTCTGTTTTATCAACCTTTAGTTGTCTTGTTGTTTTCTGCAAAATTTGTCTCAAACACTTTTTGAAGCATGATTATTAAAAATTGATTAATTGCAGCCAATGAAAGAAAAATTTCCATAACTGACTTTGAATAGGTTGCAAAAAAAGAAAGTTATGACATTTTCTCAAATCCTTTTTGGCAGGTTTCGAGAGAAGGTCGGTGTTAAGGTGGTGAAAGCTTTGAAGAGACAGGATGACGGTGTGACCCATGCTGCTATAGACATGCTGTGTGCTCTGATGCAGGTGAGTCTCTGGGATCCCTAAATGCTATGACCAGACAATACTGCCATTTGTCTGCCCTTCTCTAACAAATCTTGTGAAAAGTGGTTTCCGTTCGATAACTTAATGTTTGACTGATTTTACTGGAATTTTGTATGGAGGTACGTGGTATGAAGATAATAGCCTAAGTTTGATTTCAGAGTGTGTAGGTCAAAGGTTATAGGTCATAGCCAATTCAATATTGCGAAAAGAAGAAATTATGTATCTGAAAGTGTGGTTTTAGTTTGATGATTATGAAGTCTTCTTACCAATTAACATAAAGTTTATTTCCACATCTTCTCATAGGTCATTCCATAAAGTAGTAAACTTTCTGTACATCCAATCCCCCATGTTAGTAATAACTCCCTTGTCTAGTGATGTGGTAGTATGGTCCAATGGAGTAACTTGTTCTGATGTATAGTAGGGTACCCGCATCTCGCCAGGGGCCCTAATACCACCACCGCGCGTAAAATGGAATAGAAGCGCACTGACCAAAAAATATGCATTGGGCTGTGTGCAATGTGCTAAACACTTGTCACTGTATTCCCAAACCACTCAAAATTAAACAAAACAGGGAATTATGGATCGAAAATCACATAATATAATCAGAAATGCGTGTTACAGCTATGCGTTGGTGTTTCTACATAGAGATCAATGTAACCTCCGCGCGCATCATCAACGTGCATTGTCTATGGCGGAGCGGGCTGGCGAGGTGCAGGCCTCGATGCCAATGCACAAGTAAAATTACATAGTTCACATTTGATGACGATAGCTAGGAAACAATCGCATCAATCACTAAACTCGTTATTTAATTGGAATCTTCAGCAATTTTTCTTTATGTTAGTAGAATTTAATAGAATTTGGATGACATATTGAGTACAAAATATGCAAAAACATTAAGTATGGTGAAGTGCGGGTCACCGGCATTTCACTATAGAGAGATAGTGGGTAGAGAGCAGCAGTGTTGATAAAAATGCCTTGCTGATGGGCATTCGTGCTGGGCAGTAGCTAGGCATGAACCCACTACCCTTGGATTGGGAGACGAGCGATCTACCGCTCAGCCATGACACGTCCACAAGGTTCCCAATGAGTGATGGAGTAGTACTCTGTTAGCAATTGAATTATTTGACAACTGGTTTCATTGAGTAAACAAGGAAACGTTTACTCAAAATAGGTTTAAAAGAGAGCTGTCAGCTATTGCTGGTAATACAGATTCACTGTTGATATTTCATTAAGAGCCACATAGGCCATTTCTATTGATAAAATTATTGACAAAGGGCCGGTTGATAACAGCACTGATTCGATACTATGATCCTAATATCTGTTTTTCCAGCCCATGCATGATGACTACGAGCTGAGGACGGAACAGCTGAACAAGGCCTCCCTGCTATCCTCCAAGTCCTTTCTGGAGAGCCTACTGGAGCTATTTGCCCAACATGTGGTGAGTACGCTGGGATCTAGTGCTGTAATCAAACCTTCGGGCACCCATTCACCAAAATCAAAATTGGATAGAATTTTTCGTATTCGGGAACAAACAAAAAATAGATATATGGGACTGAGCATTGTCATACAAACAAAAATATGAGATGCAAAATGCAGCTTATTAGTGGCCAAGATACCACTTTTTTTGGTAATATTTCAACTAAATGTACACTTTCCTTTGCAGGCACGATGTTTAATTCCTTGAATCTTGCTGTTTACCATGTGATTGTTTCACTCTTGCTCCTTTTAATCTTCCGTGCCTGCAAAGCTGCCATTTTGGAGAAACAAGATCGCGATCGTAATTGTTTACACTTTTGTTCTCACGATCGTCCATAATGACAGCTCGTGATATCGTAACTCTGTCAATTTCTTTGGAAAAATGGCACAATGGGAAAGGGGGGGGGGGGAGTCGGTAACAATGAAAATACACATCTTGAATGGAAAGATGGAGTATATCAGAAAGGATTGGTCATAATAGTCAAATAGTGGGATTATTGCCACTTTTTCGGCATTTTGCTCTGCGTCATAGTGGAGATTTTTGCAAGGCAGTGTAGTCCCATATATTCAAAATTTTGTGATGACTACTTGATTTTTGTGGTGACGGATATAGGAGCACCACGCAGTTTTCAATTTCAGGTACCCAGTTATCACCATACCAGAGATATTGCAGGCCTACTTGTAACATTTAATAAGATAAATGTTGTTAAAAAGCACCAATGAAAGGGCAGTAACACGCTTCAAGAACCAAACAAGCTTAGACCTATACCAATATGTACACTATTCTAAATATAAAGATAAAGGGCAGGAGATCACTATTGCAGTACACAGCAGTGACTACAACATTGCAACAGTAAATTGTTGGTTTAACTGGAAGCCAGTGTAGCTTCAGAAATATTGGTGTAATATTAGAAATTTTGGTGTGACTTTTGACTGGACTGGTAATATTTTACACTCTTTTGAGACGATTCAAGAGAGTGTCAGGTAATCCAAACAAAAATGAATTATCCATATCTAAATGTAAGGTCACACATGCATAAATCAAATTCTATGCTGCTTGTTCAGTAAGATATCTTCTTGAGCGCATTATAAAATGACATTGTTGTTATTATCATTATTATCATAACTCTAATTTTGCCAACTAGGCAAAATTCTTTTTTTTTTCTTGCGATCTATCTGTATTTGATCACCCCTTCCTTAACCCTATATTAACCCCGGGGGGCGCGGGTCAATTTTGCACCCCCCCCCCCCTTGCACGAATTCAGCCGACCATGCCCGCCGCCGCAAAAGTTTTTTGATTCGCCCGTCGCCTCGCTGACTTTGCTTCAAGTCTCTGCCGCATCTTTTGAGACCCTTTCCGAAAATCGGACCTACCTCTTCTACGCACGCTTGCGCCGACTTACGTGCCCATGTACAACCCCAAATCGGCCCGCGGCACCGAGCATCTGAAGCGGGGCCGGGGCTCAAATTGCACCCCCCCCCCCAGTAAAAACCCCGGTCTGAATAGCCCCCCCACGTAAAATAGTTTTTTTGCGGTTAACAACACACTTTTTTCGCCTTGATGCTTCCTCCGCCTACTGACTTAACAGAATAAACCCCAGTTTATTGGATTCCCCCTATGGTTGGCTTGAATGCTTGCCCTAATACATAATAATAATAATAATAATAATAAATGATAATAATAATAATAATTACATGCATAATGAAAATAATAATAATAATAATAATATTATTAGATGCAAAGGCGATTATTAAAATAATAATAATAATGATAATAATAATAATAATAATAATAATAAAATAATAATAATAATAAAATAATAATAATAATAATAGTAATTATATATACAACACCCATTTATGCATCCTTTGTCATTGCATTGGACGATTGCTCGGTCACAGGCATATTGAATAAATACTGCCATTCAGCGCCCAGCCGTGCCTCCATTTTGGTTATATTTTTGCATGCCCATGTGCTGGTTGTATTTTTCGTCCATTCCACGGTTGGCCCAGTATGTTACACGAATTGTACACGCGCCTGCTCGACTTAGTGCATGCGACGCTATGTGAGCTTTAAGTTTAAAAGTTTAAACATAACCAGACTCACTGCCCCTTTAATAAGGATTTTAAATAACTGCTATTTTGGTGAAATTTAGAACTAAAATGAGGACAACGGCAGAGACATCTATATACACAATACAATTTAGTGAATAGAAGCCAGAAAGCATATCAGAATATAGGCCTATGCTATGATTTTTTTCTCCCGCCCTATATTATTTCATAATTTACAATTCTCCAATGAAATGGCAAAGATCCCGGGCAAAGATCTACAGTAATGTTGTATAAAACAAATAATGAATGTTTTATCATTCATTCAATAGTACAAATATTTTCATTCATTGAACGATTAAATGGTCCATTCAATCTTTCAACTCATGAAAATATTTGTACCATTGAACTCATAAACATTCCTTATTTGTATAATAATAATGAAGTGAAATGTGCATTAAGGGGAATTGAAAGAATAGGCTGAGAACAAAATAATTTGCCCTTAAGGTAGCAATTAGAGTAATAATTATTATTCTTGTTCTTATACATTAGGGTGGGACGAAAAATACTTTTTTTCTCTGATCGACTTGGAACTCTCAGGGAAATTTCCTTGGGTATAGACTACTACTACCCTAAAGTATCCGTAAGATCGGAGGATGTTTCACCTGGGCAGTAAATTTTCACGAAATTGCCCTATACCTCTGTATTAGGAATATAATAGGGCTTTATGTGTTTTTGCCTTATAAGATATTGCACTATATTTTCAGTGTGTGTACCACTTTCAATTCCAGTATTTATACTATACAGAATTAATAGAGCGTTACCTGTAAACCATTCCTCTAGATGTACAATGTTTAAAACACAAGGTCAGTGTCAGGGTCAAATCTCTGGAGCGGGGTCAAATATGTAATAACCCTAAATTTCATAATTTACACTGCAAAATCCCAGATTTTCTGATTTTTGGAAAATGTTAGGGAGGGACATCCCTTCTGCACCCCACACCCCCTTTCTCCTGCTGCATGGCCCGGCCACATCCCTGTTCTAACATGACATGGAGGCATACGCGTACGCAGGGGCGGGGGTGTTTGGATCTCAACCACCCCCGTTAGCTTAACCCCCCCCCTAATAATAATAATAATAAAATAAACCTTTTTATACATGTATAAACAGCACTCTATAAACAGTAGAACACGATTTTAATTTAACATTTTTCCCCCTCCCCCCCCCCTCGCTGAGCGGCGGGTTGACCGGGAAAATTTGTGGACCTGGAATTTGGAATTGAAACTTTTGCACCCCTATACCCCCCTCCCACGACTTTTCGGCGACTGGGCTGGCCAGAAAATAATTGGATCTGGGATTTGGAATAAAATTCCTTTCGTCATTACTCCCCTACTCCTCGTGTATGACTCCCACCCCTGTTCTGACATGTCCTGGAGGCATAGGCGAACGGGAGGGGGTTGATTTGTGTTTAGGTGTCAAACACCCCATTTTGCTAACCCCCTTTTTACAATAAACCTTTTT
>JZLH01S0604623.1:0-14874 GCA_001188425.1 Eucidaris tribuloides | reverse complement strand
GACTTGTAAGAGGTGGCACTAATAATTAAAGCATCCTATGAACGCTGAGTGTTCGAAAAGAGTATGGAAATGTGAAGATGCATCGCCTTCAGTCACTGGCATGAACCGATCTTAAAGTAGATAACTCGAGCTTTAAAATGGTGCGTATTCTTGTGTTATGATGGATATTCCAAGAGAAACGAAGGTCAGTAAAATGCCAGTGTTATGTAAGGCCAAAACCAACACTCGAGCCTGCTTTTTAGAAAACGTGTCAGGGTCATCACAACGAGGATGGAAGGCCCATCACTTGCATTATGAGACCGGAGACACCCGAGACTGAAATGGGCCCACTGTCATTGGGTTCAAAAAATGACAGTGCATAAGCAACAAATCAACTGCACATAAGCTAGTACTCTACTATAAGTTCCCTGCAAAGCAATTTTTGGTATCCACCATAAAATACATTTTGTGAACTATCACCTGATGATGACTTGCAATCAGCCAAGATGATGTCAATCGATCAGCCTCTCTTTTGGGACATTGTGACGGAGCGTTTACTTAGCATGTCTATGTCACAGTCGGTTTATTGCCATATGGCCTCCCATTTGTCTACACAGAATGAGCATGCCTAGTCATTGCGAGGGTTGTTTTGTCTTGTTTTTTAACCGATATCAACTATGGCTGCCCGTGCAGTCAAAGCGCATACGGCTCTCTTGTTAAACGAAGGTTCATATCGCGCTAATCTAATGGACCAAATAATGGTAGACACTTCGCGGGCGTTGGTCCCGATCTTTAAAGGCCGTCTGGGACGTACTCTACTTTAATAGACTGGGGCTCATTGCAATATGCAGCCTAATTATGACTCTTCATAATTTTATGTGAGTGCGCGGAGATCGAATGGTATGCGTGGTGTCGATGAGTTTTGTGGGTATGGACTGAGGTTAAAGTCACACCAGAGTACGTTTCAGACTTGACAAAAACGATGTACTACCCGCACCAGACTCTAAGGTACCATAGCCCCAAAGGTGGAATGACATTGGAGGAACCGTGATGAGCATATCATCATGCAGGAAGAAGAAGACGCAACAACAGGAGTGAGAGCCGCTTGCAGCTGAAGGCGTTTCATCTCTGAGGAGCATGATGACTAAATAAGACAAAGCAGCATGAGGATACGTTGCACACTCACCTCCCAACCAGATAGGTTCAAAGGCTGCAAGAGCTGATCGCTAGTAAGCAAGATATAAGCAAGATAGCGTACTGGAATAGCATAGTAAATTGAATGAATGATCTTAATAAATGATAAATTAATAATTCATATAGAAACCAATTATCAGGGAAGCGGAAATGAGGGAATTCCTTCATATTCCGACTATATGTCATCCAGAGACATGCGTACAAGAAAGATGGCTCATAGCGGCCACGAATGGTCAGTTAGAATACTGAACAAGAAGACAAAGACAACAGATAGTGCCGCTGAGGAAAGGGATTCACCGCTCCAGATGGTATAGTGAAGCAATAACAATCAAATTTACAATTATTAAGCTCGAGGCGTAACACTATTTTAAAACCTGGCGTAGGGTAGTCAGTAACCGGGTTTTTCACTGGGGGGGGTAGGGGGGCAATTTCGGACGAAAGCCTCGCTTTATTTAAAAATGTTGTGCAATAGCGACAATAGAAGGCTGGAATGCTGAAAGCTAACCGACACGACACTGTGTAAAGATAAAATTTTCATAAAAAGTGTATTTCTTCTATTTTTTAAATAATTTAATTGATCATAATAGAGGTGTCAGTGAAAGATTATGTTCTTCGTCCTATAACTCACTGTAGAATAGCGTAGGTAGAGATACTATAGTTTCTTCGGTGAAAATTTTCATCTATCTGATAATTTTCACAAATGTTCATCTACAAAAATGTTTTGCAAATTTGGCATATAAATTCTTATTGTAATTTTATGTGTTTCTTGGTGAGTTTATGCGACTTGTCGCTTGGTTCTTCTCGACCCTTGTGTTTTCTATGTTTTGAGTGTAAAGTTATTGTTGGGACACTTTGGCAATCATAAAGAAGCAAAAATTAGATTCATTTCAACTCAGTAAAAACAATTATGACATTTATGAGAGATTTTTCGACTGAAAAACTCGAGAGTTCCATTAGATTTTGTACAACGAATAGTGTCACGTATATTGAAGCAATTCATTGGGGTTCGGCTTTTTGTGTTGACATGGTCTGATTGGTTAAATATAATAAAGTCGGTGCAGTGGCCATCATAAAAAGGTATAGCTCCGATTTCTAACGAGTAAACGGATCTCGAATAACGATTCAAGACTAAGTAAAAGGTGCGTGAAGGGGCGTATGCTCGGTTCAGAAAATTTTGATGGTGGCCGCATGGTCCGCGGTTGCATGTTGTGCTGATTTGGTCAATTACGCCCAGTATTTGAACTATATGGGTTAAAATCAAACTGACATTCGCATCACGGTGAGACAGATGAAAAAAGCATCACTTACGGATCGGCCATGATTTACATGCGTCACGATGACGAGTGGCAATTTTGAGGCACCGAGAAGATGTAATTCTGATAGAATTTTCCTCCAAGTGGAGAGGAATTTTAGGTCAAACTGACAAATAGTTTTCCTTGAGATACGCAGGTGTTATTAATTTAAGGTGGACAAATTGAGTAGGTTATCGTAGCCAGACCATACAGGGCTGGTAATTGTCTTACTGAGACAAATTGTGGCATAGTCGTGTTGTGCTCCGTTAGTAGCGTCTTAATGTGGTCTTGTTGGATAAAATGGGCCTGGATCGAGGTATGGCCACCAATCAATTCTCACGTTGACAATGAGGAAGAAAGCAAAATGAGCAAAAATCCAAAACGCAAGCAATGATGGTAATGCATAATAGCCAATCAAGAGAAAATGCCCCCGCCGGCCAAAAAAGAAAAATCTACTAAGTTCGTCATCTTTCATATTGAGCGTGCAGATACACTTAAATAACACATTGACAATATGTGTGGAATAAAAAAAAATAGGTCTTATCATATGTAAAAGAGAATGTGTTGGGTAAATTTAAAGCGAATGGATGATTCTGGCCTATAATAATTCCAAGTTGCTGTTAAGTCAGTGACCTGCAGTTTAGTGACCGAAACAGCGTAGATACCGCTCATTCTTGGTCTCCAATGGGTTAACACAGTATACTAGTACTGACATAGCTGATTTATTATGGCTTGTAGGAGAGGTTGTACTTTTTTTAGAATTTGAAATATCATTGATGGAGAGGTATACAGGCTACCTGGCTACAAGATAAACATATTTAAATTAAGTAGACTACAACATTATTATATTAGTAATAATATAAATAGTATATTCGCAGTTACAGTGTTTTCATGCAAAGTTTTGATTTTCTGATCATTTTGACAGTTTAGTCTATTTCAACCCATTTAAACACGTGAGATCTACAGTAAGAGAGATATTACTGATTATTGAATTTTTTAACAAGCCTACCTCATATAGTAGTCCAACAGTCTGGTAAAATGTAAACACTAGATTAGGCTTTTCATCAAAATAGTTTACTGCCCTTTTGACCTTTAGGACCACTTGTCTATAGTTGACTCAATAATCAAACTGCGTGACCTAAGCGCTTCTACTGGAATACACCCCAGGGAATTTGGGTATCTATACCTTTAAGCAGCCTAGTTAGAAAGTTATTACGGAATTCAACATAAAAACAATGCTCTGCCCATGAATGATTTGATGACCTCTTTGGACCTGGAAACAAGGCTCCAAGACCCGAACTTGACATCTATCTCTTCCTCTAAGGCACGGGAGTGGTTAGGATAACTATACGGAGGAGGAGCGAGAAAAGATAGAGTTAATACAGCAAGTAAAGATGGGTTGTTTCTTTGTCGATTCGCAGATGCACATTCGAAGTGTAGAAGCACTCTTATAATGCGTCGGTGGCTTTTTGTTATCCGTTGATTCCCAGTCATCCAGCGCGCCTCATGTTTTGCGAGTCCGAGGACCCCGCCTATTTATTCGCGGGTTATGACTTCTGCTGTTCCGTTTTTCCATCTTGTCTTCTTACGAAGTTGATCGAGAAATCATGGAGAGCTGATTGGAGGTTTTTATGTTGTAATTATATGTCGCTCTGGATATAAAGTCAAATGAGGCTGTCTTTAAGTAAGATTGCCGAAAGGGAAGTTCGCTATAGTCAGGAGGTGATACATCTGCGCTGAAATAGGCTTTAGGTCCAAGGTTGCTGATATAAGTCAGAAAACCAGAACCAGTACTGGAGGACGCTGTAGTCTATAACAGGTCTAGAATAAGGGGCAGATGAATACTGTTGTGATTGAGAAAGGGCCTACTATACTGTATGGTGTGATAACAGTTTGAGACAGCATGTTGTAGTATTCTTTTGATGGTAGGATTGGTAAAATGCATAAGACAGGGGTATAATCTCTTCATTAGGCGTTAAGATCACGTTTAATATCGGGTGAATAGTAAGGATTCTAGAAGGTTTCAAGAAGGTCAGAAGAATTCAAGGAACTTTGGCATGAAAACGCGATCTGGTGTCTGATGCAATAACTCTTTATTATTAGTTCTAATATTAATATATAATTGTATGTTTAGATCTTAGGAATTACATTATGTTATCCGGTTAGTACCGAGCGTACCATTTGATACTCTCTCCATCCAAATGGGATATTTCAGAATCTAAGAAAGAAGAGAACAACTTAGCTAAGGTCAAAAACATGGCTTTGTCAGGTAATGTTACTGGTTTATAACTACACATTGGAGACCAAGAAAATTTAGGTATCTTTGGACAATGTTGTGGACCGTCATATCACGGTGTTCATTGAATTGACAGCAAGGGCGAATTTAATAAGCGAGGACGCAAACATTGTATTAGCAATTTAACTTCTAATACTAACATAGTTCTTTTTTAACATGATAAGCTTCATTTTTTTTCGGCAGATTGAAGTCATGGATATGGTGTTCTGTCACTCGTACGATATAAATGTGAGAGCTTGTAGATTGTTTTTTTTTGGGGGGGGGGTCATGTTCGTCCGAATTTGTTCGCGATAACATCATTATGGCTGTTTGTGATGGTTATTAATTCATTTGTTTGTTTTCCTCCTGTAGAGATGTTGACTCGGGTGGCTAATCATCAGGCACTCAAAGCGAAGCGACAGAAGTGCTACTACGGAGGCCTAGAAATCACTTCCCACTACGTTGGTTTAATGATGCACGAGTAAGCAAATCGTAACGCCGCTGGTATGGTGTGATGTCCTAATTCATTGTCCACCTTTCAAATTAAGTTCGACACCCATCGATCAGAAAGATTATTATGTCAATTGACCTAATTCTCACTTCGCGCACTTGGAGGAGAAAATTCTACAGATTCTACATTTCGGCTCAAATTGCCTAACCGTATCGAGGTCGCTGGAAAGTCACTGGCGCAAGCCATAAGTGATGTTGTTTCAAACTGTTCACACTTGGTCGATTCGTTATTCGGTAGACCCTATGCTTTAACTGGGGGGGGGTCACAAGTTGACAAATCGACAAATTTCGCGACCATTCCGCACAGACTAATGTAGTCAATTTTGTTTTGAGTGCGCCATCAGCTCACGTTGACTTTTTCTTGTCAAGTCTTGCGCATCTTTTGGACGACTGTCTTTCGTTGAAAATCGGACATACCGTTATGTATGCTGCATCGACTTTTTATAATGCAGTCCAACACCAAATTGATACAAGAAAACGGTGATTTCGTGTACAAAAATAATGGAAAGTGTGTATTTCAGCCGCAAAATCATAATGTATGATTAGTTTGTTGCTTTACGTGGTTGAAAATGAATTAATTTTTATGCTGTTTATGATGATAAGTGTCCCCAACGAAATTCACCAAAAAAACATTAGAAAACAAAAGGGAAAAACAAGGAATGCATAAGGAATTACAAACAATAACAATACATAAGAAATTAATGCCAATGTTGCAAAAATTTTTGGTAATTAATTGTGGAAATTCAGAATGAATATTCTACACGCAAAAATTAGTATATCTACTAGCTATTGTCATGCAGTTATAAGGCGAAAAGCATAATTCATGCACTTATTTGCTATAATTAATTATTAAAAAAAATCAGAAAGAAATTACAGCTTTTTTGAAAATTTTATCTTTACAGTCGGTGTAATTTACTATCCCGCTCTCATCCGCATTCGCAACTTTTTGAAGGGTGTCAAGATTGATCACTCCCCCCCCCGCAGGTAAGAAACCATCGGTCTGAATAGCCACGTTGAAATAAAGTGTTAAGCTGTCAATAATATGTAATTGTATGTTATTGTTTATTACAGTGGGTATGATATTCTGATGTCTTTGTCTTTGTCTTTATTGTATTATTAATGTGCCATAGCATCTTGTATGTCGATGAAATGTTGGTATGTAAGAATTCATTTATTGTTATGATATTAATATCATTATTAAATAATTATTATTACTACATATTATCATTGGCTATTGTAATTGTTGACGCTGCTCTGAGCTTTGATCTCTACTATTCCTGGAGAAGGTATCAGTGTGTTGTATAGCAATCCGTCCTAACGCTAACTCTCAGCTGCAATGCTTATCTGTGTTGGAGTCTGTCCTTCTTTCATCATCGATGTATACGATTCCGAATGTTCTTACCGTTGGCAGTGGTAAGTCAGCTATCACAGCTAACTTGTTTTTGCAAGTAGAAATGTGAACCTGTCACCACAAAAATGCACATAGAAGTTTGGATAATAATTTGAAATTGTTGAATATCATACAGTCTTAAAGTATATAATCCGGAGCTTAAAATGGTGTGTATTTTGTTTAGGGCATAATGAACGATATGCACTGTTTACAGAACCGGCTCATCCGGCGTTGGCTACTGTCACGGAAGCCATTCATTTGGTAAATACTCAGATCAGAAGACACTGCAAAGATAGTGGCCTGCAGCTTCTTGTGAAATGGGAGCGCATATGTCGCAAAAACTGTGAACTAGAATAGCCTAGAGTAGAGATCCCCAGCCGACTGGTCCAACAGAGATGCTGTGGATTGGACAATCATTTTTGCTGTGCAGTCATCATCAATGAATGTCTCACACAAATGTAGTGTAGTGGTGATATCAAAATTCATTTGCGTAGAAGGACTTATAGATAGTGATTGCAATAGGGGACATAGTTGGTTTCTAAAAGTTGGATGGGCCCCTTCATCCTGTTGATGACCCTTTGAGTGTTTTCTAAGCTCGGAGGGGGCCTTACATCCTGGCTATATCCCGTTTGGCAAATAACCCGGGTCATAGCATGTGATGGAATGGCCTCTCGAGCTGTAGAAACAAATTACTGCCACTCGATAACAGTCGGCTATAAGTATCCGCATAATACAAAGAAAAAGAAACATTCATTCTTTAGACTCTAATAGAAACGGACACGTCTCCTGCTTTCTATACGACGAGACCACATCTGAAACAGAGCTAGACAGAGCAGTAGATAGTGTGCACAACAGCACTGCACTGGTTGTTGCAACCCTGGTAAGTGACAAAAAAAAAATAATAATTCAACAATGGCAATTATCTAGTTGATACCCTCGGGGTTCTGGCTGCAGTTGGGAGATGTGTCCACCTCACAACCGGCGAGGTCAAGGAGTTCAAGCCCGCTTCAAACCGGCCAGTCTAGTCAGACCAAAAGACGTTGAAAAGATGGGAAGTTGCTGCTACCCTGTTGGCGTTCAACTTTATTTAAGGATAGAAGCAAGCGTCGATCTGGCAGCTGCTCAGTGCTGACGAGGCCACGATCTGTGGCATAAATGAATTTTGCGAAGATTTTCTATTTGTGATGTCTATTTCAAATAAAATTAGGATTTATTATATTATACCATTTATGTCATTTAAAGTAGCCTGCTGGAGATATAATGATACCGGTGGACGCAAGGATGGACCACACAGCAAGGATAAATTGATTAGATTTTTGTAGACAACTCGTCAGGGTATGTGATCATAAACCATGTCCAAAATGCATTTCTGCCTCATAACTCCAGTTAAGGCTGCTCATTGTTGAATATAATTTGGGGACTGTTTTAAAAAACAATATTTTTGGTAGAGTCAAGGGGTCTAATGTCAATGAAATTTGTCCCAAAATACACTTTCTGCCTAGTATCTTTAGATTTAGGAGTCCTCACTGTTGCTTGAGTATAAATACTCTTTAACGTGCCAAATCGCAAAATCTGGCACCACATATATCACATAAAGTGCCATAGAGGTTTAAACCTCTGGCCACATTAAGAGTTTAAAAGACAAATATTTTGTAGATTCACGGAACCCAGGGGGTTCAAGGGTGAAGGTTGAATGAACTTGTCACCAAAAGCCATTTTTCCATGACTTGCAGTTAGGAGGCTCACTATTGATACAATTTTGGTGGATAAGTGCAAAGATGGAAAGAACAAATATTTTGGTAGAGTACTAATAGTCAAGGTCAAAAGTCAGTAAATTTATCCCCAGATGCCATTTCTGCCTAGAACTGTTTGATTAATTGGGTGTTACAAACAAATAGTAAAAGACATAATATCAAATAATCTTTGTGTAGTCGTTAGGATGAAGATGAAGTGTGGTGAGTCAGATCTGAAAAAAAAAAAAATCACTTTCTTGTTGATGAAAAGATCAGAGTTAAAGCCTAAGTTAGTTTTGGGGATTTTTGTTATTTGAAAGCTTTATGCCCGCAGAAGTCATAACCGCTGCAATAATAGATTCTGAATGTCTTAGTTTTTTTTTTTATTATTTGATGAAAAATCTCGTGTTGAACATTCCAAAATTTTACATTATAGGCACTTAAGGTTAAAAAGGTATTTAAGTTTACATGTGTTATAACGCTCATCTGGAAAGAGCAGACTCGGCCTTTCAGATGAGGTTATAAACTCATAATACGTTTTTTTTTGTCTTTGATTTTTTTAAAATTAATTAAGAAAAATGTCGGGGGGGGGGGGGGGACCCCCGACAATTTTTGACCATATTTTTACATTACAGACATCCAAAGGGTTAAAAATGTTATATGAGTAATACTCATCAGTGAAAGAGCTGCATCTGCTCTTTCAGATGAGGTATAACACATGTAACCTTAAAGTTTTTTCAACCCTTTAGATGCTATAATGTAAAATTTTGGGGGTGTTCCCACGAGATTTTTCATTAATTGATTAAAAAAAACCAAAGACATTCAGAATCTATTATTGCAGGGTTATGACATTGGGGCATAAAGCTTTCAAATAACAAAAAATGCCCAAAACTAAACTTGGGCTTTAAGATAAGATGTGAATGAACTTTGTTCTAATTGATCTATTGATTTTGAATCTATTGATTTGATTGATTTGATCTAGTGAGGCTCGTACATGTATGTCAGTCAACTGGTCCCAACATCCTTACAGTTACTTAGTAGCATGAAAGTTGATATTGATCATACTATGTGCCAGTTTCATGTGGGCAGAGGTGTACCCATCGACTGCGTGCAGTCAAACTTCTCTAGTTTATGTTCTGGTTATGTTGTGCTGTTATATGGGTGCAAAGAAGATTCCGGGCTTTAAGATGTTAACTGTGGTTCAGTTTAATTTGTTTGTTTGCCAGTGTTACCAATGATCAATATTTTTTCTTCATCCAGGTTTCTTAAGTATGCTCACATGCGACAGGCCTTCAGATCAGATGAGGTATGTTTGATTTATTCTTCTGACTACTCACATCAAACTAGTTGTGTATCAACTATATAAAACATATCCTTAACCCTTTGAAGACTAGACACGAGATATCTTGTCTCCTATGGGAAATGCATGTTAACCCGTTAGCTATGGGAACTGGATGTGCCCTGTGTTAATTGGTAATGGGTTAAAGCAAAATCAAACTGCATGTCTTCATTGGGTTAAGCGCATTCCTTATTCCATTGTTCACGTCACTTTATGTAGTTGCAATGTCTGTAAATGAGTGCAGAAGCAAAACTTCATTTTGATGAGAATTTAATGCAATATGACTTATTTGATTTGGTGTTGTCTTTGTTGATTATCAAGATCAATTTGCCTCAGTGATTTTCTGCGATATTAACAGAAATGACAACTTGAAATTGAAAGTGAGTTTTCAAATGGAAAATGATATAAATCCTGTTTTTTCCCTCAAAATTTTCACATTTTGGAAGAGAAATCCTTGAAATTTTTAACAAAAATTTTAAAAAGTTGAAACAAAAGCACAGAGATGGTGGGAAAAAAACAATGTTTAATAATTGTATTAAGTTCTGTTGAAATGGAATTGTTGCTTTTTTGTGTATACAAAGTCTGTTGCAAAACGAAATTTCTATTTTTCAGGCAAGTTGAAACAGAATTCCAGATTTGTTGAAACAGAAAATGCTGTGTCTTGATACAGAAAATTGTTGTCTCTATCAGAGTTGGCATGTTTCTCGGTCAGAATCTTATTTCCCACCCAATCGTCCAGGAAAATATAAATTTCTCCCATTAACTTTGTAGATGAAAAGGCAATTTTATATTGGACAGTGTCCAGGAAATATGACAGAAAGTGGGAAATATACCAACCCTGGTCTCTATAGATGTCTATCATGAAAGAAACAATGTAAACCCCAAACCTTTTGGGGGAGGAGGTATATAGACTGTTTATCATCAAATGTGATATTACTCATTCATGATAAGAAGGAAATAAAGAAAAAACAATTAAGTTGACAGACATGTTATTTTGGGTTCGTAGTGAATTGACATGCAAAAGGTATCATGCTGTACAGATAATAATCAACTGTTAATTTGTCTGGTTTTAGGTGTGCTAATATTGGTTTTTTATTTTTTAAAGGTATTTGCTAACATTTACCACTGTTAAAAAATCTGAGCTACATGATTCCCCATGCTACCATTGTCTTTGATAATTAGGTCTAAAAATGACGCCCTGAAAAAATTGTATTCAAAATGATTATTTAGTGCTTTAAAAAAGTGAAATCGTAAGTTGATCGGATTCACCTGCCCATTTTCTCACATAGACATGTGTGTACACCTACGCTATTTAAACTCGCCCCGAGTTTTAATTGTTTATTCATGCATAACTTGCCATTGGCAGTGTAACTTTCCAAACTTTTTTATTCTAGGATGTTTACTTGCCAATATGAACACAACTTTGTAGTTCAGATATCAAAATTTGACAATTTTTTTAAATTGAAGCTCCACAATGTTAGCCTATCACTTTAATGTGCACATGACTTCAGGGTCAGGGAAAAGGTGAGGTTGAATCCAAACTGCCAAACTTGCAATGAATGTCCAAAATAAAGTAGTTGAAAAAAGGCACATTGTGTTAGGGGTAACTACAGGCTGACACCAACTTGCTTTGAAAAGCTGAAAAATCCTATGGAATAGATCAGGGAAAGGTCAATTTCCAAAGATCATTACAAAATTGCCCATGTTAGACATTTACTGTGAGAAACCATTTTTATTTTGTACAATTTGTTTTGATTTCCTATAATATTTGTGCCTGAAAAAATTATATCGCATATGAAAATATGAAGAGTTAATTGTATGAACGTACATGGAATATGGGCATGAAAAATTTCTCTGGTGTTTTCCCTTTTTTTAACTTCTACTAGTGTTTTCCCTTATTTACTAGAGTTTTCCCTTATTTTCTTGCTTCTATTGAAAGCAACTTGCTACAAAGCACAAATTTTGGTTGATCACACAACTTTGTGGTCAATCATTCACAAACTGTATTTTGTCACCCCAGACATCCATAAACAATTACATCAAACCCACTGAAACTTGTTTAGATTGTGATGTTTATATTATCAGAGTAACATACTGTATGTACATTACCTATGGGAAATATTGGAGTACCCCCCCCCCCCCGAAATTTTACATAAAGAGTAATTTCTCAAAAATGGGAGTCCTTCACAGCTTACAGTTTTCAGGGCTATATCTAAAAACATAATTGCAAAGATTTTATTTTTGACCATTTACCAAAACTGTACTTGAGCTTTAGGGCCAAAATTTCTCTTTAAAAAAAGAATCAAACGCAAAGAGGCCAGTGAAATGATATGTGTTTTTCTCCTCAGAACAAAGGCTCAGACATCATCCAGTGCAGTATCCTAGGTCACATCTTACCTGAAGCCATGGTGCACTTCCTGGAGAATCACAGTGCGGAGAAATTTGCTGAGACATTCCTAGGGGAGTTTGACACACCAGAGGCCATCTGGAGCAATGAAATGAGGTAGGCAGGCTATGGGAAAACTGATAGGAGGATGGATAGATGGATAGATTAAATGATATACAGATGGAAGTTTGCCAGGACATTGGTAGAGGTAGTTGACACACCAGAGACCATGTGGAGTAATGACATGAGGTAGGCAGGCTATGGGGGAACTGGTAGAAATAGACAGATGGGGGATAAACATGGATAGGTATATAAACATGGCATGATTTCTAAATAAGTGGATGGATGGATGGATGGATGGATGGATGGATGGATTGATAGATGGTGAGATAGATACATGTAGATAGATGGATAGATTAAAGGACATGCAATGTATATAGATTTGGCTTGAGTAATAGATAGATGGATAAAAAGATTGGTGGATATATAGGTGACAGATTAAAGATTATATTTGTTTAAATAGCTTTATTTGTGGGTACAGTGGCGATCACATATCACTTTCCATAAATTGCGGATGCCCGAGTTCTGGCTGTTGCCTTGTTTTGACCAAAAGTTCTGGCTCGTCCAGTTTTATCTGGCCGGAGGGTGCAGTGACCAGCTCAGGCAGGCAGAGAGCTGCTAGAGATCTGTACAGTTGGTACTCAATTCATGCCAGAGAATTTACAGCTCTGTGGGCATTGTGTGTATTGTGTGGTGTGTATTTGTGACTTTGGCACATGAACCTGTTTGAGACGATATGATTTTGGTATAACATGCATTTTCCATAGACCCAACCCAAGATATCTCGTACTTAGTCTCCAACAGACATGTTTATGTGTACCTTACGTATCGCCAGATGCATTCTCTTATTGAAAAGCTGTCAGAAATTGACAGTGTGAAGAAAACAGTGTGGAAAACACCTTGTCATAGATCTTCTTCATACACACAAATGTTCAAATTTCAACCAAACTTGGCACAATTATCGGCATGGCAATGGAATGCAATTTTTTTTTCCAAATAGTTTGAGTGACCCAATTGGTGTCTAGATATTGGGTGCCAAGGGTCAAAACCATGCAAAATCACATCCTAGAAAGGTTGTGTGACCTCAGGTGAGCGTCCTACCCCCAGGGGCTCTTGATTATGAATGCCACCTGTCACGCTTTCTTCACTTTAATTCAAATTCAAATTTATTTTCCAAATCTCAGTAAAAACAAAGTAACATGCGATACATAATTAAAAGCATATACAGTACAATACAAATTAAGAAGAATGATCAAACTATATTATTAATACATACAAAAACAACAACAACAGCAACAACACATTCAATTACAAAACCACAAATACTGAGTGTGGGGGAGGTAGCACAGGCCATTGACCTTTCTAAGGCTACGCTCCATACAGAAAGACTATCATTAACATAACATGATCACATTACCATAACAAAGACGAGGAATGTACATGTAAAGGCAACATCACTAAAGGCATTTGTTGAAATCAAGAGGAATTTATGAGGTGTAATTTATAGGAACGTTTAAATGCATTAGGTGAAAGAGAGTTTTTGTATATGGATAGGCAACTAACACCACAATTTTGGTCCTAAAAACTTGAGAGTTTGACAATGTGTTGATACACTGTATTTTAGAAAAGGCAAGTTGATGTCTTTCGACTGTCTTGTATTATAATTGTGAATCGAAGAATTTGTAACAAATAATCCGTGAAATATTGGTGGAAGTAAATTATTGAAATACATGTACTTAAAACAGCCTGTCTGCAGTTTGCAAATATCAAATATGTTTAGTATTAAAATGTTTAGTAATTTTAATTTTTAATTTATTTGTTGCAGGCGTATGATGATTGAGAAGATCGCGGCCCACATAGCAGACTTCTCTCCCAGGCTGCGCAGCAACACCAGGGCTCTCTATCAGTACTGTCCCATCCCTGTCCTCAACTACCCACAACTAGAAAAAGAACTGTTTGTCAACATCTACTACCTGCGGCATCTCTGTGACACCACCAAGTTCCCTGACTGGCCTATCAAGGATCCTGTAAGTGGAATCCGGCTGATAACACAACAGTGAAAGTTGGAGAAAAATCTGTCAAATCTGAATAAATTTATTAATTTTTGAATGCTATTACAATCATTATACATCCCCCCCCCCCAAACAAGTTTGAAGTAGAAACAGCATAGAATGAAACACTTCAAAAATATGCTGCCACTAACAAGATATCTGTAGATAAATATTACTTTTGTATCACAGCAGTCTGTGGGAAAAAATGTGTATGTTATCTTTGGTCACTTCACATTTCCATATTTTTCATGCACTAAATGATCAGTTTAAAGAAAAGGTTTTCCAGACTTTATTATCCCCTTGACGAGGTTGTAGGGGGATATACTCACGCCACTATCCGTCCGTCAGTCCGTCCTTCCGTCCGTCGGTAACATTGGTGTCCGTTCACTAACTTCAGTAATATGCGACAGATTGTCGTGAGATCTGGTATGAAGGTACATGATATCAAAATACAGCCTGAGTTCGATTGCGGAGTATGTAACTCAAAGGTCAAAGGTCGTAACTCAGTAAATGCTAAAAAAGCTATTTAACTGGTTTCGGTCCGATAACTTCAGTAATGTTCGTCAAATTTTCATGAGATCTGGAATGGAGGTACATAATATCAAAATACAGCCCGAGTTCGATTTCGGGGTAAGTAGCACAATGGTCAAAGGTCATAGCTCATG
>JZLH01S0604613.1:8076-34453 GCA_001188425.1 Eucidaris tribuloides | reverse complement strand
TACGCCACTGACTACTAGTATAGGTATGGTTTTGAGCATTTTTCAAGTCTCACGTTTATGTAGTATATTTATCACTCACCGAATCGTATCTACCATAGTACACTCTTAAACAAAATAGCACAAAAAATATCATTTTGTGCAGTAAACAATAATATTTATCGACACCTTTGATGCCGGTTCAACATTCATCATCTGGTGACGAGACTGACTTTTTCCTTTCCAAATCGATTAGCGACAGGACATTTATTTTGCATGCCTAAACATTATCATTGTGCAATAACACTGGTGTATATAGAAGAACATGCCATTTAAGAACCTTTAAAAAATATAGTGGCCAGAAATCTGTTTGATAAAATTATAGTTACCGTTAAATTTTAATTTTGAGTTAGTATCATAGGAGTTAACATTTCCTAGTTTACTTCCAGACCCCTACAGTGCATGGGTGTCCGTCACGTCTGATTGTGAAATTCATTTACAATTTACAGAATGTGTACCGTATGCATGTATGAAATGACAAATTTGATGCATGCGCCTCAAACAAAATATTATTCATAGATTTCATTGATACTACAACTGAACTGACTCCCTCAGTGAGCGTAAAGCCCAGGTATAGTTTTGGTCGATCAGACAAATTTCTGGTCAATCTGTCACAAAGTATTCTATTGTCACCCAAGACACCAGAAAGCAACATCACACCCTCTGAAAATTGTTTATAGCGACAAATTATGATGTTTAAATTAAAGAAGATCATGTAGCGGTATGCACATTACCTGTCGGAAATCCCCCCCCCCCGAGATTAAAAATTTTGAGTAATTTCTCAAAATGGGAAAGTTTCAGAACGAGCAATGTTTTCAGGGTATTAATAGATCATATGGGTGTATCTAAAAGCATCAATGCAAAGGATTTCATTGTTCACCATTTACCAAAACTACACTTGGGTTTTAACAGAGAGAATAATAAAGGAATATTAATTTCAAAGTATCAAAGTGCGATGTCTGGGTCGCAATGGACAAATAAACACCCTAACATAAAAAGGTTTGGAAAGTTATGCTGCCACTGGCAAGATATACATGAATGAACTCACCAATGAATTTCCACTGCGATGGGGTATGAATAGTCTAGAACTACACAAAGTAAGTCTATGGGAAGAAATGGGCATGGTGGATCGGTGTAGATTTTCACTTTTTTAAAGCACTAAAAATGATCATTTTGAAATACATTTTTCCAGGGTTTGTTTTTAGACCTTATCAAAGACACTTAGAGCATGATGAATCATGTAGCTCACATTTCTTTCAACTGTGGTCATTGTTAGCCTATGGCTTCAAGGTCTACAGTACTAGTGACTGTTCCTGTGAAACACACGTTACGAGAAGTATTTCCGCAGAAAAGAGATCCGTAAAAAACTCAAGAAAGTTTGGAAAAATAGTGTATATCCAAGACCAGCCAATGGAAAATGACGGCTTAGAAAGCTGTTTGAGATTGATCTATGTGAGAGCTATATTGAGGAGAAGATAGAATGTTGTCAGCATTCAGATATTACAGTGGACAGTTGGAGTTAATTAAATTGATTGGCACATTCTAGTGACTATTTCGAAGCAATGGTGTAGCGATTCATGGAAGGAGTATCGTGACTCATGACATTTAAAAAAGGAAGTTTTTTTTTTTAGTAGGAAGTCTTTCCAAACCATCAAAACCGCTTAACGGAAAATATGAAATGGAATTACAATGCTAGTGTGAATTAATACCCCACCCCTATAGGGAGGCGAACGAATGTTAAATTTTTATGTACCAGCCCCTCTGTCGTGGATTTGCCTGCCTTTGATAATCTCTCCGCCTTGGAGAAGAAAGGAGAAATCATATTCATTGATTTTTTTTCAAATATTTTTTTATTTTCCAATAATAAACTTCATTACGATATCATTACAGAAAGATCCCCCTTCAACTCAAAATGCATGCGTTATAATGTATGTTGCAATACTTTTGAGTAGGGATTGTAGTAATATTTATCGCTCACTGTAGAAGTATCTACCGCAATACACTTTTGTCAAAATAGCACGGAAATATCACTTTGTATGGTAAAATATAATATTTATCGACATTCATCATCTGGTAACGGAACTGATTTTTTTTTTCTATCCAAATCGATTAGCGGCACAATTTGTCGCCGGCGACAATTTGTGACGTTTTTTGAAAAACCTGACGGCACAAATTGTTGCCGGCGACAATTTGTGCCTGGAGTTGACGGCACAAATTGTCGCCAGCCATATTCAAAGCATGTTGCGGCATAAATTACATTGCTTGTGGGTATTAGGGTATTTGGGTATGTGTGTGTGTGTGTGTGTGTGTGTGTGTGTGTGTGTGTGTGTGTGTGTGTGTGTGTGTGTGTGTGTGTGTGTGTGTGTGTGTGTGTGTGTGTGTGTGTGTGTGTGTGTGTGTGTGTGTGTGTGTGTGTGTGTGTGTGTGTGTGTGTGTGTGTGTGTGTGTTTAGGTGTGCTTGTGTGTGTTACCATATGTGTGTGTGTGTGTGTGTGTGTGTGTTTAGGTGTGCTTGTGTGTGTTACCATATGTGTCTGTTTGTGTATCTGTTTGTCTGATTGTGAGTTTGTGTCCATGTGTTTGTCTGTGTGTCTCTGTATGTGTAGGTTTGTGTCTGTATGTGTCTGTTTGTGTGTCTGTATGCGTCTTTTTGTGCGACTATAATGTGTCTGTGTGCGTGTCTATGTGTCTGTCTGTATGTGTCTAGTCTGTATGGGTTTGTTGTCTGTATGTGTGTCTGTGTGTTGTGTGTTTATCTAGCTGTATGTGTCTGTGTGTCAGTGTGTTTGTTTGAGTGTGTTCCGTGTTTGTCTGGTCTGTGTGTATTTGCCTGTGTCTGTATGTTTCTGTGTGTCTGTAAGTATCTATGTGTGTCTGTTTGTGTGTCTGCATTTGTCTGTTATGTTTGTGTGTATGTGTGTTTGTATGTGTCTGTCTGTGTGTCTATGTGTCTGTTTGTGTGTATGTATGTGTCTGTATGTGTTTGTGTGTGTCACTGAGTCCGTATGTGTGTGTGTCTGCGTGTTTGTCTGTATGTCTGATTGTTTCTGTTTGTGCATCTGTATGTGTATGTGTGTCAATGTGTCTGTTGTCTGTTTGTGTGTCTGTGTGTTGCATGTTTGTCTGTATGTGTCTGTGTGTCTGTTTGTATGTCTGTGTGTCTGTGTATCAGTTATGTCTGTGTGTCTGTTTGTGTGTATGTGTGTGTCTATGTGTCTGTATGTGTCTGAGTGTTTGTCTGTGTCTGAGTCTGTGTGTATCTGTCTGTGTGTCTGTATGTCTCTGTTTGTCTGTGTGTCTGTCTGTATGTACATGTTTGTGTGTCTGCATGTTTGTTTGTGTGTCCAATTGTGTGTCTGTTTGTGTCTGTGTTTCTGTGTGTATGTGTCTTTATGTGTTTGTGTGTCTGTACGGTATGTGTCTGTGTGTCTCTGTGTGTCTACATGTTTGTCTGTGTATGTCTGTGTTTTGTGTGAGTCTGTGCGTCTGTTTGTATGTATGTGTGTTTGTCTGTTTGTATCTGTGTATTTGTCTGTGTGCTTGTGTGTGTCTGTACTGCATGTGTCTGTTTGTGCCTATATGTGTTTGTATGTGTGTCTGCGTGTTTTCTGTGTGTGAGTCTGTGCGTCTGTGTGTGTGTCTATTTGTGTCGCTTAGTGTATCTCTCTGTGTATGTCCGTGTCTGTATGTGTCGGTTTTATGTGTATGTCTTGTGCTTGTGTGTATGTGTGTCTGCCTGACACTCACAACCACACACAAGCTTACACAGACATCCAAATACACACCATACACTTGTACATCCTCTTTCAGACACCACACCAACTACCAACTCACACACATATACACAAAAACAGACACACACAGCCATACACACATATACAAGCACATACTAAACACGCAGATACACCGAGACACAAATAGACACATTCATACATACAGACACACAGACAAACACACACACATACAAACATACACATACAGACACACAGGCACATACATGTACATAGACGAATACACACACACACACACACACACACACACACACACACACACACACACACACACATAGAGACACAGAGATACACAAACACTGTATACACATAAATGCATTATACCCACACCCCCACACTACGAACACAAAGACACATATAGACACACACAGAAACACAAAAAGAAATACATGTAGACACAAAAACAGATACACAGGCAAACACAAAGACAGATACAGACACACAGAGACACCCAATCAGACACAGAGACGAACACGCAGACTGACAAATAGACGCATACACACATACAGACACACAGACACATACAATTACACAGACACATACCTACAGAGACACAAACAGACACGCAATTAGACACACAGACAAACGCACAGACACATAAACATACACATACAGACAGACACACACGGGCACAAAGACATACAGATACACAGACACTTACAGACAAACACACAACACAGAGACACACAAACAGACAACAAACACATAGCCACACATAGACACATACAGACGTACAGACACATACATTACAGACACACGAACAAACATTCAGACACACACGAACACACAGACATACACACAGACACACAGACACATACAGGAAAACACACAACACACAAACACACAAACAGGCAACAGAGACATACAGACTTGACACATACAGGCACACACACACAGACGCACAGACACACGAACAGAGACATTCAGATACAGACAAACACACAGACGAACATAGACACACACAGGCAAACACATAGACATACAAACAGACAAACAGACTCACACACAGACAAATACACAGACACATACAGACACACATACAGACACACAGATACACACAGACATATATAGACACACAGACACATACAGACACACAGACACATGCACACGTAGACACACAGAGACACAATTAGACACACAAGCAAACACAGACACTGACACACAGATACACACACGAACAGACATACAAACAGACACACATATTTAGTGAGTGCCGACAATTTGTGAGGGTCGCGACAATCTGTGCCGCTAGGTTTTTTTTTTTCATGGTACAAATTGTCGCCAGTGAGGTAAAAAAATTGGGATCAGCAAGAGCGTCACAAATTGTCGACGTCGACAATCTGTGCAGATTTGTTCAAAACCTGACGGCACAAATTGTCGCCGCCGACAACATGTGCCGTAACAACATCTCTTTTGCATGCCAAACATTATCATTGTGTAATACACTGGTGTATAGTAGAAAATACCTTTTAAGAACAGTTAAAAAAGTATAGTGGTCAGAAAACGATTTGATAAAATTAAAGTTACCGTTATATTTTAAATTGAATTAGTATTATAGGAGATAAAAAAATCCTAGTCTACTTTTAGACTCCTACAGTGCATGGATGTCCATCATGTCTGATTGTGAAATTCATTTACAATTTACAAAATGTGTACCGTGTGCGTGTATGAAATGAAAAAAAAAAAATGCATAAGCCTCATGCAAATTATTATGCATAGATTTCATTGATACTACAACTGAAGTGACTCATTCAGTGAGCTTAACACAGAATAATAATATAAAAAGAATAATAATTAAAAAAAATGTCAAACTGTGATATCTGAGCCACATACACTCATCCTCATAATTATGTAATATTTTGTTGATACTTAAGTTCTTTCTAAAATATCGTCCAAAATTTTCAAGACAAGTGTTTATTTCACAAAAGCGCAGTATGTGCAGCAATTTTTGGATTTCATGAGATGACTAAAGTAAAAAGTAAAATACGCTTGAGCGCAATAATAATTATATATATTTTTTTTAAATCCACAAAAAATCATGAAAAAAGTATTAAATCAAAGTAATTAAAAAACAACACAAAAAATGATAAATTTTGATGTAATGTCACTTATCATTAAATTAACATCAGAATTGTCTGTTACAAGTCTAATAACGCATGTGACTCAACAACAACTCTGAATGCCGGCATACAGGTTTTAGCGTCGAGTCGGACGCTACAAAATGCTTAGCATTCCTGAAATACCTAGATTATAATTGTTTCACCAGGGGTGAGCAAATATTAATCCCACATGTACCGTGCACGGAAACATGGCAACTTCTAAAATGTCTCTAAAATATTCCATAATTATGAGCTTGCGTGTAGCAGTGCTTAAATGGACAAATGAACCCCCCCCCCCCAACAAAAATAAAAAGTTATGCCGCCACTGGCAAGATATGCATGAATGAACGTAACTAATAAATTTTCACTGCGGTGGAGGATAAAATGGCCTAGATCTACACACAGTAAGTCTATGGGAAAAAATGGGCATGGTAGATCGGTCAACCCGAGTACTCGTAGATTTTCATTGTTTTTAAAGCACTAAAAATAATAATTTTAAAATAGAGAATTTTATCAGACCTTTTTTTTAGACCTTATCAAAGACACTTAGAGCGTGATGAATTATGTAGCTCACATTTTCAAAACTGCAGTCACCGTTAGCGTGTGGTTTAAAGGTCTACAATATTAGTGACTGTTCCTGTGAAACACACATCACAAGAAGTATTTCCGTAGAAAAGATCAAGAGAGTTTGGAAAAGTGTGTGCATCCAACACCATCTTATGAAAAATGGTCTAAAAACTGTTTGAGATCAAACTATCTACGAACTGTATTGAGGGGAAGAGAGGATACCGTCACTATTCAGATATTAAAGACAACAGTGATGAGTTCTAGTGAGGAGCAGGAAAGGTAAAATGGGGTAGCGATTCATGAAAGGAGAATTGTGAATCATGGTTATTTTGCAAATGAATGACAAGAATTTGTTACAAATAAAGTAAATCTGTGTATTAAAAAAAGAAAGGGGAGGTGAGCAACCGAATTGAGATCAAATTAACAGATTAATGGAGGTCCATGTGTACGGAGAAGAGTCGGTGTTTCGTTTTGCTGTACATGTTGTATATGTGCCAACATTCATCGAAATGGGCCGACAGTACATCTCCATTATCGACACCTCGGACCATGTTGATGCCCTCAAAAACGGATCACGACATCTGCAATGAAAAAGCTTGGTCACATCACGTCGTCAACACAACTCCTTATAGCGGGACATAAATTAAGAAGCAAGGGTAGACCAAAAGGCTAGGTGGTTGGATGTCATTATGCAAGTAATCGGGGCAAAACAACTACCTGAAGATAGTATGACCATGAACCCTACCATAAAGGGTCCATGGTATGACAAATGACAGTATTGCGTCGAGTGAGGGCGTGCGTGAAGTGGGTCACCAGGGATCAGACCAGACCTGATGGAACAAAGTGACACGCACAAATGCACACCACATGCGAGGGGTTCCACATTTTAATAGTTTTTTTTTCTTTTGTCTTCATGTTCTTTAAAAGTCATTACCTCTCTCCAGAGTAACAGTGGCGGCGTCATGAGCCACACCATTTTGGGGTCAGAAATGATTGAGGCAGATCATTTGGGTCGGAAACGATCAAATTTAATTTGGGGATTTTAAGCGCAACTTCAAACTCCGCCCTAATCTGACGCCATGCCAAGGTTAGTGTCACACAGTATATTTAGCCTTTCTTTATCACCATGTTCCATAATTATCGCAATTCTCACAATGTCAACCTTTTGCTGTTACATGCCGGCCTATACACCTACATGCATATTCACTCGAGGCAACCATAGGCGTAGGGGTGGTGATTTGGGGTGATCAAACACCCCTCTTTTACAAAAGTCGGTGTTAACACCCCCTTATGTAAACACCTCCTTTCACAAACTCTTTTTACTTAAAATATCCCCTTTAGCCGTGACACAGGTTCCCGCCGATCTGACTACCCTTTTTGCTTGTCACTTCGCTGTTTTGCCGGAAACGGACAGAATTTGGTCGGTGATGAATACCGCTCCCTCTTGAAATATCCTGGGTACACATATGGAGGAAAGGCTTTGGGGCTCTTCTACACTCAGAGATCTGCGCTATGCCGATGATACTGAATAAAATAAAAGGTGCACTCGGTCAGTGTGAAAGGTGAAAGTTGCACCCGTAAATGTGCTCCCAGTGTGACTGCTAAAGGTTCAAAGTTGAACCTACTTTTCTTAGTGTGTACTACTCGATGGATTCATTGGATTGGATATGGAAGGCGAGTTAGACTCAAATTTATACTGTGGGAATGGTTTATAATCAAAATAACACAATTAATGTATGGAAAATAATATACTGCGGTTTATGAGACTTTCGATAATAACTCAGATTTTTGATAGATAGGCCACAATTCGTTTTATATTCTCTACCCAAAATCGTTAAAGGCAGGGAATCTCATTTGCACCCCTCCAAAACCTCTCTAACCATTACCCTTGGCTATAGGCTATAACCTTAGACTATTAATGTATGGACATGTATGGAAAATATGAAGATCAGTAATTACGTAGAATTTGAAAAATGAACAAAAAACACAATGGCCGTTTAGTACATGGTCGATGATAGGATTTTTTTTTGTCTTTACTGACAATAATTCAAATCAAAGTCTAACGGTCACTATAATTCCACCAGAACTGAGCTTCTGGCTCCTTTACTTTGCTAAATATTCTTTACTTTTATGTTCTTCTGTATACCACAATATCGGTGCATTTACAGCCTGTTTACACAATTTTATTTTTTAGGCGTGTAAACAAGACCTTACAACTGAGGTCTACATCAACTGACGCGCCTATCCAGGGGCCTTTTCATGAAAACAAAATCATAGGGACAAAATTAATGTAGGCTGCAGCTGACGAGAATTGGCTTTGTTTTTATTTTGTGGTCGGATAATAGGTTGGCTTCACTTTCCGCCTTCTGAAGGCTATCCAAAGTGTTATCTAAAATCGGCCGTACATATTTTAATACTTAATACAGCACGTATCGTGTGTTGATTTAATAATTTGATTGAATAAAATACAGCCATATTGGCAAACAAATAAATTTCTTTTCCATGACCCAGATACGGCCATTTTGTCAAAAAAATAAATAAATAGATAAAGGGGAACTTAACCATTATCTCTCGCGCATGATCAATTTTGACACGTGTAAACTGAACCAATGTCAATAACTTTCTGAAACATCCGGCTAATAACAATCGATCATACAAACAAAGATACAATTCGCATCCTTGGATGTACGATATCAACACCTGTGCCACCCTAAAAAATAATACCACATATTTGTTGAGTTTGGGGGTAGATTTGATTGGGAGGGTTAGGTTGTTTTTATTTAATTTATTTTTCATTTCTTTTTATTTCTTTCCACTTTTGATTGTTTCTTTATGCATGGTAAATTCTATATTAAACCATCTGCCAGTCATTTCACAATACGTGCCCCCACACACAAACAGAAAGACATGCATTCAGTGATACATCCAAGAGTATAGCATCGCTTGATGTGGTAATAAACTGAGAAAGAAAGAAAGAAAGAGACATTGGCTGTCGTAATGATTCAGCTCAAGTAATCTTAGTAACAGAATGTTTATTGCAGAGTTTAATGCACATTAAAGCTGAATACGGTAATCATAAAAGACAAAACCAAAAAATACCCAACACGATAATGCCAATGTTGAATTTATTGTGATATTAAATTGAATATAAGTGTGTGGAATCGGTATTATTAATCGTTAGACGGGGAACATTATGAAACCTACTGATTTTACAAAATGATATGAAGTGTATCTAAGTGTTTGTTTAGGTTGTGTATTCCAAAAGAAAATAAAGACTGAAGTGTATACACTATTAAATAATGATAATCGAGGGTTTTCCGAACTTTATACAATGGGAACTGACCATAACAATATTACGGAAAATCAAAATATAAGAATAAGTCATTATTAACAGTTTTCAGTAGGTCTGATGATGTAGTTCTCTGATGTCAGTGGAATAGCAAAACAATTATTATACATGTACTTTGTGAATTATTGATGAACAAAATGTTTAGACGACCAAAGCTACAGAATAAGTGTAAATTGATACAGAGCCTATTCACGGCTTAAAGATTTAAAAAGAAATCGGCGTTGAATCACAAGTTGAATATTTGTAAATGTATTGATTTATGGAGTGGGTTTTCAACTTTTTCGTGTTATTATAGCGACTTATTTAGTGTTACGACGTAAACCTTTCAAACAGGCAATTAAATGTTTTGCTTTTTACATCGCTGTTGATCATGCGCAGTAGATCCGTGTGACCCGTGTCCATCAATAACTGCCGACAATAGATCCTCCAGGAACAATACTTTAAAAGTGTGTCAAGGCAAGAAAAATGAAAGAAAAAAAGAAAAAAAATATAAAGCGCCAGACCTCTCTATATCACGTCATTAAAATTTCGATTTACTTGTTGAACTTGAAAGTGTTTATAAGGGCTTGTGGATGTCTCTAAACCTCAGATAAATTGTGGTACTCTCACTCGTCGAAGGAACGAGCTCCTCAATCTGTTCTCATAAAATACTCTTCAACATGGAGAAGGACATGGAAAGATCTCCTGAAAGGACCTGCCAGGTAATGCAAACATTTTGATCAATATTCATTAAAGGAGGCTATTAACTTAGACACCGTGTTTAATTGTGTTTTTGTATGCTGGAGAGTTACTTGAGTCAGACTTGAAAAATAGTCCATGCTATTTTTGATCAATTAAAAAACAACATAATGCATAAGTTATAGCTGGGTCACATCCTCAAAGAGTTGTGTAACTCTAAACTTTGCCGTTGAAACTAGTTTGAAACAAGCTGTCTTCGTTGTTTAAACATTTGCTTTAAATAATGTCTGTCAAAGTTTAACCCCCTTTCTGAAAATAGAAATCCAAATTTTTATTTCATAGCATCCCGACAGCTTTCTAAACCCAAAAATTAATTTGTAAAAGGATGCTAAAATAAACTTGTGGTTTACTCGATAAAAACAACAGACATGACAGAGATGTGAATTGAGAAAGAGAGATTGGAATTCGACTGAAATTTTTTTAAGGGTAAATTTAAGGGATTTCAGTGAATTTTAGTTTTGGAGTAATATTTCGGGTTCTCTACCGGATTTGCAGATTACCCTGCCCTCGTTCGCTCCATTAAATCTAGAAATCTAAAAGAGACTCCTGGTATGGAATCTCGCTAAAGTAGGGATTTAAATGTCGAAAAAGGGAATCTTTAACCATACGAGAACGTTGCCAGTTCAGGCTCGATATCCATTTTCGTCCAAATATGCATTTGATTATGATTATTTACTAAATGTATTCTCAACTTCCAGTATAATGCAGATTATTCCACCACAACAACCGCAAAGATTCGGGGTTTGTCAACCTTCCTGACGGCAGTCGTGGTAGTTGGTGGCCTCATCGCAGCTGCCTGGATCTTGTCACGTGGTAGTTACGGCTTGCAAGCACAATGTCCAATCAGCGACAAGGATGAGACGATGAAGATGATGGAGAGTGATATGGTAATATCCTTTATGAATATTGTATCGTATCTTATCTTATCTTATCTTATCTTATCTTATCTTATCTTATCTTATCTTATCTTATCGTATCGTATCTCTATACTTATCTATCTATCTATCTATCTATCTATCTATCTATCTATCTATCTATCTATCTATCTCAAAATCTATTTCTCTATTTACGTACGAACGTACCTATCTATCTATCTATCTATCTGTCTATCTATCTATCTGTCTATCTATCTATCTATCTATCTATCTATCTATCTATCTATCTATCTATCTCTATCTATTCATCTATTTATTTATTATCTGTCTGTCTATCAATCTATAATCATATTTGTATATTTGTGTCTGTGTTTTTCCATTATATAACAGTTTCAGAGTTCTGTTCAAGATTTGCAATTATTAATCAATCAATCAATCAATCAATCAATCAATCAATCAATCAATCAACCAATCAATCAATCAATCAATCAATCAATCAATCAATCAATCAATCAATCAATCAATCAATCAATCAATCAATCAATCAATCAACCAGTCAATCAATCAACCAATTAATCAATCCATTTTCCATATACATTTTTATAAGTGAATTTCAAAAGACAAATTAATGAATGAACTGATTAATCAATACAACTATTATTCGTAAGTGGAAGGAATTGAAATACGTGAAGGCAAACCTTTTTACTCTGATGAGGAGCGAATGACGCACTAAATGTCCTTTACATGAACTTACATGTACGGAAAGTTTTTGGAAGGTTTGCACGATATTTTTGTTTTTCTTTGGAGCATAGATTTACACTATATAAAAATATATAAATATATAAACATACAAATATATAGTTATGAAAATATATTTACACATATACAAACATGAAATAAATGGCTATGTAAAAGAAAATGAATATGAAATAAAATGTAATTGTTCACAATCACAACATTCTCGTTTCGTGTAGTGGAGCTCAATTGAAATAAATCGCTGTATATCAGACAACATATAGACAGCCACTATCTGCGTGTCTTCCTGGGTGTATGTTTTTGTCCGTTTGTTTGTGTGTGTATGTGTTAGTGGTTGTGCGAATGGGTGGAGGTTAATGTTCATGTGTGTGAGCTCGACGTGTGTAATGTGTAGTTAACATTTCTTCTTTCGTTTGTGCTGTTTAGCGAGCGCATGTCTTTGTGTGATCAGCTTTCAAAAGGTTCCAAAGGCAATCGTTTGTTTTGTATCTATCTTTGCATGTCTCATTGCATTCGATATTGTGTTATATGTTGTGAACAAAAAAATACGTGTTTAAAATATTACGACATGCACTGAAGTTTTTTGTTTATCCTTGCAGGAAGAGAACATTGAAGTAATGGTCGATAATGTGATGTACATGATGCCCATGTCATTCACTTACGACTCCAACACCGTGTTGTTACAAACAGCGAACTTCAGTGAAAATTCTGCAGCTACACTTGCTGTCGACTTCGACCGAGTAAGTATCCCTTATTGTTTTTTTCTCGATACCTGACTGGTCAGGAGCCTTGTATATAAAATGAATGTCATCAAAATATAGTTTTCACGCAAGACACCGCAATTTCGTAACGTCAAACTTGTATCTTCCCCGACCTATAATCTCACAGAATTTATTTTGGTAATATCTCAGTCCGTTGACTGGTAAGAGGTTGTTTTACAACTGACTTATATATTTATTATAATGTATTGAAGCGCAAGTTTAGTTTTGACGTAGTTTTGTTATTTGAAAGCTTTATGCCCAAAGGTCATATCACACCAATAACAGATTCTGAATGTTTTTTTCGGTTTTTTTTTAATTAATTAATGACAAATCTGGGGGGGGGGGGGAACCACCGAGATTTTCGACTACATTTTACAATATAGCGTTCTCTGCGTTGATAAGGTGTTAAGATAATCTAAATTATACCTCAGCAGAAAGATCAGACTCTGACCGGGGGTTCCTCCCTCGAGATCGTTCATTCATTAATAAAAACAAAACAAAAACGAAAGACATTCGGAATCTGTTTATTGGTGTGATATGACCTTTGAGCATAAAGCTTTCAAACAACAAAACTGCACCGAAACTAAACTTGTGCCTTAACACACAGTCGGGATCTAAATATACGTGACAGAATATTGAATTGAATTGAAATTCAATGTTCTCCTACATAAAAATATAAAAATACGAAATTTGGTTCAATTTAACGATGACATATTGTTCACATAATCATTACCATCATTACACAGCAGTGATTACAATAATTACACAGCAGTGATTTCACATCAGTGTGTAATCAATGTTCTTTAATTCGCATTGTTTGAAAAATAAATTTAACTTTGTACTTCATTACGATAGTTTTTATCGTTTTATGTTAAATGTTTGTATATTTTGTGACATTTTACAGCGCGTTGTGTTTATCAGCCTACACGATGAAGACCAGTGCGTGGCCTTTGCTTTGCCAGATGAAGTAACGGATGCTGTGGGGGAATTGATGAAGTACACAGATGGGCAGGTAACATAATACCTACGAGTAACAAATGCGAGTAAGAACATCTTTGTAACAAAAAGGGAGATCCCAAAATACATGAAGATGAAAGCTGGGTGTAAAACCGTGCAAAGGTCACGTGAAATAAAATAAGTTTACTCTTTCTTCATCTATATTGACGAATAACAGTTTTTTTTTCAATGAAGTACAATTGATAGTTCGTTTGCTTTGGTGTTCTTTGAGAAGTAAAGACAATTGTAAGTCTAGCTGTGATAGTTTGAAAATTCCAATATTTTTCATCTGCATTCAATATAAGCATTGTGTTCCCCTTTTTCGTACATCATGTATCAACTTTGTTCTTTAGTTTTCCTTTGATCGATATACGCGCAAATGATTATTTCAATTTCTTTCTAACAATCTCTACTATTTTATAGGTAAAATATCTTGATTTAAATAACTTGTCATCATCGAAAAGTTCTTATACATTTCACAATTTTCATGATATTTTTTCATTGAAAATACAAGTACATATTTAAACTGAGGAATTCAGACAATCATTAAACCAGTTAATCAATCGACCAATTTTAATTGACGTTTTCAAATTTTATGGGGATCTACGTTCTCGTTCCAAATGGTTTCAACTCACAATCGTTTTTATTCTAACGAAAGGGGTGTTTTTTCCCCAATAAATTTATGCTTTCGATCTGAAGTAATCAGGAAACGGTAGTTAAAGTGATAGGCTAACATTGTGGAGCTTCAATTTAAAAAATTGTCAAACTTTGATATCTGAGCTACATAGTAGTGTTCAAATGGACAAATAAACACCCTAGAATACAAAAGTTTGGAAAGTTACACTGCCAATGGCAAGTTATACATGAATAAACAATAAAACTCAGGGCGAGTTTTATTAACCTAGATGTACACACAGTAAGTCTGTGGGAGGAAATGGGCAAGTGATTCTGGTCAACTTACGATTTTCACTTTTTTAAAGCACTAAATAATCATTTTGAAATACAATTTTTTCAGGGCTTCATTTTTAGACCTCATCAAAGACACTGGTAGCATAGGGAATCATGCGGCTCAGATTTTTTTAACCGTGGTAAATGTTAGCCTATACCTTTAATCACATTATTACATATTGACACTTATATTTCGGTTATAGTTCACTTTTGTTCCTGGCCGGGTTTTTAAAAACTCTTTTTTTCCTTCTCAATGTAACCCGGCGATTCTTGATGCTGAGTGCAATTTTGAAATCGAAGGGCATAGACTGGCGTTCATCTTTATTGGGGGTGAATTAGCTGTTTATGTGGGACTCTGATTTGGATATCTACGATTTTTATCCCCCCCCCCCCGTCGCCAAGTTTCACTCGAGGCCATCATTTTTATTTCATTTTATTATCATACAGTTAAAGGGAGAAGGCGCCAGCAACTAACAGGCATAAGTTAAGAAAATATCTGAGTCCTTGCCAACTAATCAGATTGCACGTGCACTGCAGGGAGCTGACCATGCGTGACCAATGCATGCCACACGACGTGTGTTAGCCGCACCGTGGTAATGTATGCACTGTTTGAATTGATAAGCTCCTCCCCCTATAGCTGTTTCTGCAAGTTTTGTCTGAGGGTAAAACTTACAAAGTCGTAAAATAAACACAAATTAACTAATTTATAGGGCCTTGATGAGGGTGAGTATCACACAGTACCCCTTATTTAAGCTGTTTTTTGTCACCATGTACCATAATTCTCACAATACTCACAATGTCATTTTTATTCTTAACTTATGCCTGTTAGTTGCTGGCGCCTTCTCCCTGTAGCCTGTAATTTAATCTCAGACTGGTTTTCACCTGAACCGACTACCTTTGTTTGTTTTTCAATTCACAGTTGCTTAATGTGGCAAGCGCTCATTTGTCTAAAGTCACAGCCGAAATAGTTGGTGAGATATCGCCCGGGTACGTACAGATTACGAATGGACCAATCATACGTGCTTTGTGCGCTGGTCAGCGCTCCCATTGGTCAGAAGTAGTCCAGTCTCCTAATCAACAACGAGAGAGGCGCGGTATTAATGTGAGTGTCAGAGTCAACCTCGGAATACTGGTGATTGAGGTGGATAATAAAAAGTGAGGTCAAACCTCCCGTTCAGGGGATAACGGACCCCCCCCCCAAAAAAAAAAACAACAACAACAATTAGTGAAATCTCACTTTTACTTACTTATGTCGATATATCTCATTTTAGCAACCCAAAAGTACATATTGTATATTATCATAGACTATATCCGTAGTTTTAAGTCCATGTTAGTTACATACTATAATTGTACTCTATTTGCATTTATTCTTCCATTACGTACTGACTCTTGTAAATATTTTCATTTTCATGATGATTTTCAAAACTTAGTTTTTTTATATCGCAAAACAACTTAATACATTTTAAAAGCACGCACATTTTTTTTCAGGTGATAAATCAGTGGATATGAATATTGAGCCATTGCGAGGTATATACAGGTACTGTTTCAAGAAATCAAAGGTTTGACATTTACAAAGTTCATATGAGGACACAGAGTAGTACTTTCCTATTATTGTAAATTGAGAATGCATGGCACCTAATATATAAACTGTAGTGTTTCTGTCCTATTTCGCTCAAAATGTCAGTTAACCCATTTTACCCACAACAACTCATCTGCTATAGTGTACAAAGTGACGTTCGTTTATTCTTTTAAGCGTGTGATGATCATAATTACGATCATGCTGTCAAAGGAGGTGATAAACCGTCAAATTTAGACAGTAGAAAATATGTTTAAAAATGCAACAGCATCTGGAAAGTTATTGATAATCAGTTCAACAGTTCAACTCTTTTCATGTTATCTTTTATATGCTCAAAACTTACTAGTACATGTTTGTGTACATCCCCCCTCTGCCTCTATATTCCCGATGTCTTTCATGCACTTTTAATTTTCTTACTTCAGGATGTTGTTATTTAATTGCACGTCTATTTGTATATTTCTATCTCTTTTTATATTATCTCTTTTTTTTATAACTCAATAAACAGTTTGTGTTTAATTTCTATGTTGTCATGGTTGTTGGCACTTCCTTTCTGTGTCATTGCATAGTTAACAGTGTCAATATAACCTCAGGTGATACAAGTCAACATTGTGTGTTGTGTATTTTTTGTTTAATTTCTAATATACACTGATGTATAACCAAAGGTGAAGGGCAATAAAAGAGAAATGCATTTCATAAGCAATATCCTTTGGGTTTGTGCTTTGTTATTTGTAGTGCATAAGCTATAACTTAGTTTATTTTGTATCTCGATTTTTTTTCCTTTGCTGCTCGCAAAGAATATGTATAACTATACCTTATGTAAGATGAAAATGCGTTTGATTTCCAGACACACACACAAAAACACACTCGAAAACACACACAAACGTACATACTAACGCAGTCGCACACAGACATGCACATACACACACAAGCACACACAAGCACACACACACACAAACACACACACACACAACACACAACCACACCACACACACACACACACACACACACACACACACACACACACACACACACACACACACACACACACACACACACACACACACACACACACACACACACACACACACACACACACACACACACACACACACACACACACACACATAACTATGAAAATTCACCAGTTGATGACAACTTCGATTTCTAAAATCACAAGAGAAAACTTAGGCACATACCAGAAAGACTATTCCTTGGGAAAGAAGGATTTCAGGAAACTCGACTGAGATCAATTTGAAAGTAATAATAAGGGTCCTTTCATTCCCATTGTCCATGTATAATACTGAGAGATGGGTAATCTGGAAAACAGCTATAGGAGAAGAATCGTTGCTTTTGAGTTGTGATTTTAAAACGTCACCCTGCTGAGCCAATCTAAAACTGATAAACATACCTATACTGTACTGAAATTTGGTCATGTATTTCGCCAACACGCCAACACGCGGATCATACTTTAAGGGGCAAGGGTAGACTAAGGGTTACCTCATGGTTACTGGTCGTTTTGGGGATAAGATAGAGCCCTTCACTCACAGACCTCGATGATATCCGATTTCAAAAGGTATACGACTGCCATCAAATAAATACAATCAATATCACATGGAAGACTTGGGAGTTTCTGATGTGAGGACAGTACTTTGGCGATGTTTCTGCTGATGCTACCATGCTTACTAGATTTTTGCGATATATATTTTCATCTCAACATCTACAAAAAAGGATGATTACCCAGACCACAACGCTCAGCCACCTTCGCCGTAGGGATACTCTAATTCAGCTGGTAAATTGACGCTAAACACTACAGAATTTTGCCGGTGCCCAGAAACTAACCCCAACAAATATTTTTTGTAGTTAGGCTCTATGAATAGACTACTGCTTCTTCTTCTTCTTCTTCTTCTTCTTCTTCTTCTTCTTCTCCTGTTTATCTTGCCGAACATTCGGCGGGGTGGGGCAATGGGCCCTCCCACATTTGCTACACCTATCATGATGGGCAATGAATACATGGCAAAATCGGGCTAGGTTATGGTTATTCCAGTTAAAAATGGCAGCGGATTGACTCTGAATAGATTAGTTTGCTGACACAGATTACCCCACACGCATTAGAAAACCTGTGTGTAAATAACTGCTCTTAATTCCGGGACAAAGCGAGTGTCGTGTTGACAACAAATGTAAGCATTTATTGATTTGACATAAATCAAGGTAACCCTTTTTTTATTGTCTTTACATTTCCAAGGCCTCTAAAATTTCTAGAGTGTTTATTTTTATATCCTTATCCACACCTATCAACAATAAATCAACTTTTAATACAAAGCAAGTATAGAAAGTTTATATGCGTCTCTAAACATTTATCACACAGAAGTGACAAAACAGACAATAAAATACCGTTATACACCACACTACCCAAAATACAAATATAAAAGAAAGTTCACAGTCCAATAAAATTTTTATGGACTTTATGATGTTTATTTAGCATAAATCCGTAATTTTTACATGGCTTTTGTTTATATATGTGCGTTTGCATACTTTCATTACATAATAAAATAGAATCTGAAGAGTCCAAAATGATAACAAAAACAAGACTGCATGTTGAAACAAATGAAGTAACAAAATCGGGATAATTTAGGGAATTATCTGAATAAGCAAGGTAATGTATTGGCTCTTGACTCTCGAATGAACATGACATAATCGATAGCACGTTACAAAGTACAAGTTGAAAATTTAGTTTATAATTTATTGAAATTGTTTTTCAAACTAGTTATATTAGAACTATCATAAACTACCCTCGTAAAGAACAATTCGAACCACCCAATCGATCAGATAAGAATAATAAAGTCGTTGTATTCTTTTGATCATAAAGTTTTTTTTCATGAGGTTTTACTTAATAGATATCTACCATCCGCAATAAATAAATGTGAGAAAGAAAAAATATAATTGCATAACTGCATGTGAGATAAGATATAGTCTTGAACTTTATACATGAGATATTATCAAATTCACAATCACACATAGAATGTAATATAATTACGTACGCAGTCATCAACATTGTTATATGGATTTGTAAATAATAAAGGTGATGAAAATTGAAAGGCTAGAATATTTTTTTTGTAAACTCATAAATATATTGTTAGTTAGAAGTATTAAAAATTAGGTGAGAGTTCAGAACACTAACGTTTTTCACAGGTGAACATAATCATATGAAACGCACGCAACCCACGTAATAAGCAAGGACTCAGCGTGATTGCTATCTTATTGAAAGAAAGAAAGAACTGGGTCACATGAGACGAAAATACGCAAAAACGATTATCGCGTAATGATTAGCTGCTATGGTTCTTTCATAAAATCGAAATGTAAATTAGTCTTTTTCATGGATGTAATTTTACTGATTTAAAAAACATCAAAAAAAAAATCTCTTTAATACACCAACTGTGTTCATACGATCATTAATCATGAAACTTGCAACGCCAAGACAATGTCGGAAAATTACCTTTTACTACCATTTCTTAATATTTGTTACACTTTGGGTGAACTGTTTCCATATTAAAAATGTGATATGTCATATTTCATATGAAAATCAAGAAAATAGGAAGCTTGGCAGGTTTTCCATCCTTCCTCGACAAGTGATCCACTTTATTCTGGATATTTGCATATTACTATAGAAAATATTATCTCAACAGAAAGCTAACAGAAGGCATATTGAATTGAATTGAATTGTTTTATTTTCCACTTCCATGATAAAAAGATCAAGACATGTACAATATAATAAACAACGATAACAAACAAACTTCATACACAGTTAAAAATAGCTAATGATAAAAATAATGGAGAATGGATGGATCTTCGCAAAGTAATAAGGTAACTTATAATTTGAAGATCCCTTCAGAATAAAAAAAAATGTAACAGGTACATAACATTACAAATCACAGGGACACATTTGCACATTACACACACACACACACGGAAAGGGGGGGGGGGTAGAACGATCAGCCTGATTAAAATATCTATTATCTGATATAAACTTTCTAGTAAATATTTCTTCAGCTTAGCTTTAAAACTTTTCACACCAGTGCATTGTTTGATATTAAAAGGTAGCATATTCCACAATTTAGGTGCTCTGCGCATGAAATTAGAATTTGTAAAAGATGTCCTTCCATACTGCACACGAAAATAATTTGCAGATCTAGTATTGTAATTATGAATTGACTTATTTTGCGCAAAAATGTAATTAAATGTTTCTGGTAACATGTTGTTATTATAGGAATGCATGAAACAGATGACTTGATAACCATAAAGTAAAGACATTGGTAATATAATTCAAATTGTAAAACAAAGGCTTTGTATGACTGTCATATGCTGACTTTGAGATGACCCGTACAGCTCTCTTCTGTAACAAATTGATACGCTCTAATAAATATTTACTACAGGCACCCCACACAATGATATTGTATGACAAGTATGGAAGAATTAAAGAGTTGTATATGGTCAAAAGGATAGATTTTGGCAAGCAATTTTTCAATTTATTCATAACTCCAACGGTGCATAGCCCTATCCAAAACCAGTTCAGACCGTCTTGCAAGAATCACTGCCATGATATTGATATGACATTGCCGAAATTATTTGTCTTTATCCCTTGAATCCACAGGTAGGTCTCATGACTGTATCTAGTGTGTCCTTGTGTATGTTTGTTTGTTTGTGCGCAGCGTACGTGTGTGTGCTTCCTTTGTTGCGTTATAACGCGATCTAAAGAGAAAAAAGTAAGAAATTGGACGGATCTACACAAATTTCCGTTATGTAATTGAGAAAAATGATTTACCGACTTTTCAACGTGATAGAAATATGGATTTTCCCGTTAGAAGATACTTTGCCCTCCCCAATACAAAATGTGAAGTCGAACTATTTCTCTTTATATTTCATTTTTCCTTCTTCGTCACACTGATAAACATTTCTGGCATAACATGATTTCAATTAGCCAATACATTTCATTTAGTATATTGTCGTTGTCCAATTAGAGTTAAGTTTGCACGCGTTACAGATGTGTCTCGTGCAGAGACATGAAAATACAGCGTGTTGTAGATATAGGAATATATTCATATATTTACAACACGCTGTATTTTGTATGCTGATGCACAACAACGTACAAAGATAATAAACTTTTATAGGATGAACTATTTTGTCAGGAAAAAATGCACCTGCCTCTCCAAACTGTTTACTCTCAACTACTGAGACACGCCCCTCATGATCAGGTGACTTTACTTTATTTCTGTCACTTATCGAATGTATATAACATGATTGCAGATGTCAATTATGTCAAATCTTGCTCTCAGAAGTAGACCGAAACTTTTCGATTCCGTCTCATCGATTTCAACGGTGTAATGAAAATGGATAAGGACATGGAGAAGACTTCTCAGGTAAATATTAAGATTACTTATTTTTCACCAACTTTTTTATCAGTCCATTCATAAAAAAGGAATAGGGGGATAATGTTAAAGTCACACACGAATAGCAAAAAATTATTCCCAATTTTTTAGTATGTTTAGTATTTAACTTAAGTTTAAGAACGAACGGGTGCAAGGACTTGGCACACTGATGGCAACTCATTTTTAAGATGTAAAGTTTCACCCTAAAGATCCAAAGTTGCACTCGTTCAATATTTAGGATGCAATTTTAGGGTCCTACTTTGCATCTAAAAAGAACAATAGATGTGATAAGAGTTCGCACGTTGCTTGTTGTTTAGATGAACTTTCTTCTTCTTCTTATTATTATTGTGCATACAGATTGTTACTGCTGATTCTCACATTTCTCTCTCGCGCCCTGTCTCTCTTAAATTTGGTGTAAATAAAGAGGTGTGATATTATAGATCCATGATGGAGCTATTTATGTACTATGAACACACAATTAGTTGATTGTTTCTAAAACCGTTGCAGTTTGCGGAACATTCCACAACAACAGTGTACATCCGGGCATTAACAACTTTGCTGACAGCGGCCATGGTGGTCGGTGGCCTCGTTGGATCAACCTGGATCTTGTCACGTGCTCTACAAGAACGCTGTCCAATCACCGTCACGGATGGGACGACAACGAAGATGATGGACAGTGATATGGTAATGGTATTTATATTTCATTAAGATCCCCGTAAGGGCGAAAAGTGGTAGGTAAAAAGCCGTCATTAGGGGGAAATTTGCTACAGGGGGAAATATACATTTCTCGTTTACGTTTCGAATCAAAATAATATGATTTCCCGCCATTAATTTACTACTGTCGTAATGCCGAGATAGGCATACAATGATAAGAGGGCTAAAGCATTTTTTTCTACTACAGGGGTATCTTGGTTGTCAAATTTTAGGATTCATATTGTCTTTAAGGGGGAATTTAGATAAATTTATATAATTCACACGTCTCCTTTCAATTTAAAAGGTTGTATTGATCATGTTCATTAAACAATGTTAGGGAGAAATTATGAGGGTTCAAAAATTTTGTCGTTTATCATATAGATATGTATTGACTTTTGTCTATGCCACTGTCAGTTGCTTTCTTACAATTTTGAATGAACTTCAGTTTTCAATGTAAACCAGAGTAATAAACAGGTTTATAACAATGAAAATATTGGGGGCAAACATATCGATCCCCCCCCCAAATAATTTTGACGACTTGAAACATTCATAATATGCAATGTAAATACATGTCTTAAATAGCATTGGAAAGCACTCTAAAACTATTAAACATGACATAAAAATACTATTAAACATACAAACTTGCCACTTTTTCCGCGCGCAAATTTTTTTGCGCCGAAAATTTTGAGCATTTTTTTCACTTTTGCCCCCCATCCGAAACATGGATCGACGCCCCTGCATGATCATGCTATCTGAGTCTGCTCTCTTTCATTTTCTTTCTTATCCCTAACATCCTGACTTCATTCTGAACTTCTACATTCCTTCATCTATCCAATATGGTGACACTTCTGAAAGTTCTCTAGCTTTCATCTCTTCCACTTCCAGTTTCTTGATCTGTTACTCCATCACGGTCCATGTCTCTCCTCCATATAGTGTCACTGGACGAACCATAGTCTTGCAGATCCAGGCTTTCAGTTCAAGGGCATCCTTTTGTCAAAGACTACTCCACCAAGCTTTCCCAGTTCCCTGCAGCCGAGCATTCACCTCTCTATCTAATGCCCAGCTATGAGCGGCAATTTCATGTAACGGAGGGGGGGGGGTGGTGGGACGAAAATAACGAAACCGAAATAATTATGCCCCCACGTGAGAGGAAAAAAATACCGAGTGTCATAAAATATTTTTGTTATTGTTAAACTTTGGAAAGGGCAAGTTTGCCCCCTCCACCTGCAACAATGTTTAACAACTTATTTCCGTCATAATCATTCGCCTTTTGAACGGGTTTGCAGATACAAATAATCAAAAAGAGCTTTCAAAAGTGAAAAAATACAAACAATATTCAGCTTCAAAAACAGAAGGGATACGATCGCCCTCAGAAAAAAAATCGAGGGGGACACGTCCCCCCCCGTCCCGCTCCCCCCCCCATCACCGCCTATATGCTGCAACCAGCTCCTGAGGTATTGAAACAGTCGGTCTGCTTGGGTTGTTGGCAATCTATTATAATCTTTACTGGCAATAGACTGTTAGTTGCTTTCGCGACACCACCATGACCCCGGCCGTCTTTGCCGCGTTCATTCCTTGGCCTGCCAACTTACTATACCACATGAATAAGACTTCCTACAGCCCCTTATAAGTATCAGTGCCTACTGCAATGAGCTTTTGACTTCCTTAAATTGGGCACAGCTTAGTAGTAAGAAGATCGGAGAGTTCAAAGGTGATCATTCGTGCAATCCCACATTCCCTTTAAAGAACATCAATATTGTTCCAAAACAGGTTGTCACATAAGAAGGCTGCGTTTTGTGCAAAATCGTTCCCATCTGCACTAAATTCCTCTAGGACACCGTAGTGTCTTTGGATAGGTGGGATCATTCTTCGGTTGACATTGTTATAAGCTTTCTGTAGATCTCGGTGTAATATCATTAATCTTTATAATTTGGATTTTGGATGTTTATGTTTCGATGTCTACAGCCATGTGAAGGAAGGAAATGATAAAATCGAAATCCTAATTTTAATGTGCTAGAATATTTAATTTCTATTTTTGGGGGACACAGGAGGGGAATCTTGATGTGGTGGACCACAATGGAATGTATGGGATGCCAGTTTGTTACAACCATGACTCTAATACCGCCTTTGTGGAAACAAAGAACATCAGTGGGTATTCTGCTGCTACGGTTGCTGTCGACTTTGATCGAGTAAGTATCATTATTGGTCTTGCAATTCGAGAAATTTTGGACAGATTGTTAGTACTCCAAATAAACTCATCAAGACATTAAGGCGCAATCATTTATAATGTTAGAATTCTCATATCTCCAACTGTCACAACATATTGAGGCTGAAAAGTCAATTTTTTGTTGAGCGCACCGAGGTGGAAGGAGACTTGAGGGATCACATTCGCATCTGTCCGTCCGTCCGTCCGTTACGCTTAGATAAACTTAAATGACTCTGTGCTGATTGAACCCAAAGTTATTTTAACCAAGTTTCTATTATGGCTCATAACTTTGCCTCTGGCCCATTTGCCCAATTGAGCCCAAATTTGCGCGGTAAATGTCTGATAGAGAGCTGAAGATCACCAAAATGTCAAAGGTCACCGGCAGGCGTCAACGACCTCATTGAGTTTAATGTTAAGTTTTTGAACAAGTTTCTATGCCGCAAAACTGATCGAGACTTATCGTCTTGTTTTTAATAGGGCTTGATAATTTCCAATAATTTTCACTCAATCGTTACATTTAAACGAGTGTTTGACGTGATTTGTCAGTTTCTGTACCGTCTCAAAAAAATCAATTTGATCAATGCCTACCTGGTCCAAAATTCAAGAACCTAAAGCAGTGAAGTGGGATCTGTTAGTACCGAACGTATTGATATACATGGTTTGACAGCGATCATGGGTGAAAGGTACACCAGGTGTAGGCAAGCCAGCCTATTGGAACAAATAGACCATGTACATCATCGCTTATATCCCATACACCATACAACAAGTGAATCCCATATTTTGAATACTGTATTTATTCCGTATTTTTCTGTAACTTGATCAGTCGTGGAATCAAGAAACAATCCTAGAAACTGCTAAATCTGATAAACCTCAATATTTTGATGAATGTACCATGCCTTTAAATGTATTAAACCTATATATGATTATCAGCGAGTCAAAGCCAGGTCTTCTTCTTTCTAATCGAATATTGTCATGTAGCTTTATTTGCAAATAAATACTAAAGACAGAGTTCATGAATTGCAGGGGTTACCGTTTTTGTTCGGATTTAATCCAGTGGAAGAAAGATAGGTGTTTAAAATTTACGGGTCATTTGACCTCCGGTTTTTTAAATATAAACGATAAGCCGAGGTCAATTGCTCAAGTCGCATGAGTGGCATGTACTATAGATTTCAGGCGCTGGCTGTATAGCTATCACCGGTTAATTGTTAAATTGAGAAGGATTCACCCTCTTCTGCGTAGCTGAAGCTATCCATTTTGGCACTGGTCCAGCTTTACTTATTTGACCCGGTACAAGCTTTGATTAGCAGGGAAGATTTGTTCACTTAACGGTACGTCTGCAATCAGTCTAGTGTAATGGTTGCGTAAATGCAATTTGATAAACGTGTCGTAACGACGCATAACTGTTATTCCAATCGAGTTCTTGAATACTTATTATTTTCACTTAACTGACTTTTCTGCAACAACGTCTTGTGAGAGGTTCAGATAAGTGTAAATGGTTACATTGTGAATGATTTTATATATATATATATATATATATATAGACGAAATGAATAAGTACAAGCC
>JZLH01S0604610.1:27721-37883 GCA_001188425.1 Eucidaris tribuloides | reverse complement strand
TGCTCCGTTATATACACTCATTGTATACAGCTATACCGGTAATATTAGCATTCACAGGACAGTGCAAGTGCTACTCCAGCTAAGCTGAACAGATGGTTTGAGGTGGTGATATCATGGGTGGCTGGCCTACCGTGACCATGTCAAGAACTTGAATCAGGCCAAATTTAGGTACAGGCAACCCACATGGTCAAAATGAAACAAGTACATCATCTTTCAAAATTGCTGTACGTGTGTATGAGTAGGTGTGGTTGGGTGTATGTTTGTGTGTTTATTTGTATACTATACATGTATGTTTGTATGCGGGTGTGTGAACATAAACATGTAGGCCTATAGTGTGTAGTGTATATGCCATGTATTTTGCGATTTTGTAATTTTGCTTCAAAACAAGGAATCCCTTAGAGTTAATTTTCACGATTTTATCACATTGTCATTCACTTTGTACAGGTATATCAAGGATTTAAAAAATTTGCGGTTGTTTAGTGGCAAAATTTGTAAAAATAAAACAACGACCGACTCTCAGCGCATAGATTATGTGTCTGTTGTCTGTTCTGTGTGTCCATGTGTATGCATGTGTACCAAGAAATAGTTTATGCCCCTGCCCCATTGTAATGGAGAATATGTTCGCCCATTTACCAATAAGCAGTAAATTCTTTATATCTTAGCCCGTTGCTTCCTAAATTTCCAAAGATTCATTGTCAACAATAGATGTGGTCTAGTTTCAGGGTTATCTCAAATTTTTCCTGGGGGCCACTGCCATTACAAGGTTAGGGTAAAAGGGGTTGTTTTTCACAGTCGGGCAATGTACGCGCGTACAGTGAAAAGGGTATCAAAATCACAAAATAAAGGAATAAAGGGTATACTTTTGACAGAAGGTTTACCTTAAAAGGGTATCTTTTCACACTTGAATACTTGTTTAGTGTATTCACCAGAAGGTTTATTTTAAAAGAGTATCTTTTTAGACCTGAATACTTGTTTAGGGTATTCTGAGATCAACAGATAATTACTTGTTTAGGGTCCATTTTGATATTCCATACACGCGCATGGTGTACACCTTGTAATGACAATGCCCCCCCCCCCACCCCCGAAATGTTTATAATTCCTCTACAAACAAAGGGTTCTCTTCATAAAAAAAAAGTTAAGACAATGTATACAATGCATTTATTTAATATTTCATTGATATTATATAAATACTGTAATGAGTATGACTGAACAAGACATGAATAAGGTAGGTTAAGGAGGATCTCTAGAGGGTTGTTTTCAGAAAGGAGGATGCCCTGAATTGAGTTAAATGGCAAGATGGCAAAATGGTGTGATTGCTGTAAGAGAGAGGTAAATCCGGCCACCCCTTTTATCAGGGACAAATTCAGATTAAAACTGGATTGCTTTACATGCCTTTACTCCATTCACATGCATGAGGAAATATCATGACAGAAACAATTGTGAACAGAATGTGAACTGATACAGAAACTTACTTTTTCTACAACTATGATATCTGATACTTGTATATCGGAGCTAGGAACTTTGACCAGTCCCGTCCTGGTCAGTTTCATGTACTGCTGCATGTTGACCTCTCGGTCTCTTCTGTATCGCCTGAAATCGTCCAGAGCCTCTCGACACATGGTGACGAAAATGACGAAAGCCTGTCAAAAAAAGATTGTGAAAAATAATGAAAGTCAACAGCGATAAAAGGCATCGTTTAACAACTTTCCACCAGTTTGAAAGTCTGAGCTCCATGATCCCCCATGCTTCTAGTGTCTCTGATAAGGTAAAAAATTAAGCCCTGAAGAAAATTGCAGTTCACACGAATCACTAGTTTTAAAGTGATAGGCTAACATTGTGGAGCTTCAAATAAATAAATTGTCAAACTTTGATATCTGAGGTACATAGTAGTGTTCAAATGGACAAATACAACAGTTTGAAAAGTTACACTGCCAATGGCAAGTTATGCACGAATAAACAATTAAAACTCGGGGCGAGTTTTACTAGCCTACGTGTACACACAGTATTACTGTGTCTATGGGAGGAAATGGGCAAGTGAATCCGGTCAACTTACGATTTTCACTTTTTTGAAGCACTAAATCATCATTTTGACATACAATTTTTTCAGGGCTTCATTTTTAGGCCTCATCAAAGACACCGGTAGCATGGGGAATCATGTGGCTCAGATTTTTTTAACTGTGGTAAATGTTCGCCAATACCTTTAAGTATTTTTAAAAAGTGAACATCAATAGGCAAACAGATCCAGTTTGCCTCTAAGCCCAGTTATAGTATTTTTGTCCCCAGAATATTAATTCATAATCTGTACATATTTCACCAGTGTCAACATAACTGTCAAAGGTTTCGTGTTCAAGGGTATTTTTCTATTCAAACACTATCATGTAGGTCAGATAACAATGATCAAAACCACAATTCTTCAAATCCTGCTTCCTCAATGTTAAACAGTCTTTATTAATGATTAATCTAAAAATAATTATCATGCTTACTTTTCATACATGTACGGTCGGTCTCGCAAAATTTTTTAGTGTTGTCTGCATGTAATCATGACCTAATTATAAATCAAGTACTTGTGTTTTTTTAATGACTCAGAAAAAAGAATGGTCCAACTGGACTTTAAGCTCAATGAGCTGTAAAGTAACAGCTTTCTTGTCAGCAGTATTACCACCAGGTTTTGCTGGCTGACAGCAATGCCATGGTCATTAGAGTCACCTTTCTACTTCTGAGCATATTGATATTTATAAGCCCCAAGTAAGAACAAATATTTAGTGAATGAAAGATTTGCAGAAAGAGCATTGCAGTTACATGTATGTTCGCATTTCCCTCTACACCATATAATCATATATTAGCAGGTCTATAATATATTACATGCTGGATTTTTTTAAATAATTAAACACAGTGCAATGAAAAACTGTAACACATAGAAATACAAGAACTCTCTGATGTCAATGTGATAACTCTGAAAATACAAAACATTGCTTAATACAAATTAAACTTGTAAATATTCCACAATTATCTGAGTAAATCTACTGTGAGCCAAAAATATTTTTGTGATTAAGGAAAGATTAAATACAATTTAATGATTTATTTACTTTTCTAAGAAGATGTACATACACTGGCACACTTGGATTAATGTATAATGGGGTAGGGGCCCCCAGTAGAGACGGGATTTTTGCCAAGCATGGGTCTCAGAACGGGCACAGTCACAACTTACATTCAATCTTAAAATGATAGCTTGATATACATACGAGTATGTCATCTCTAACCACAAGGTCAAAGAACAAATGCATGTACAGTTTTCAACATTTTAGACAAAGATGAGTTTTTCTTCTATGGTCTGCTATCATTGCTTTTCATTTCATTTCATAACTTGTGTGTTTCACCTGACAATACTTTACATGTTTCGTTCAGTAAACTTGGCATGTATAGCTGTTTAAGTACTTGCACTTGTTTTGTCCATGTATGAGACATGTTTGGGGGAAGAGTGATTCATTGTTTTGGAAACATTCCTAAGCAAAAATTACTTACATCTGAAATTAATCATCAAATATCATTGTTCGTAAATTACTGATGGCTCGCAAAAATGACATGGGGTAGGAACCTAAGTTCTAAATGACACAATCAGAAACTTACGAGTGGGGCCCAGTATGTGTAGAGGTAACCAATCCGGAGGGCTGGAATGAACTGGGACAAAGCCATCAGCAGAAAGTACAGATTGAGAAAGAGCCTGAACTGGTAAAATAATACCTGTAGGAAAACAAAAGAGGAAAAATGACAAAATCTGTAATTAGTGGAGAAAATTAGTTGCAGGTACATCGTGGTAAAAAAAGCAATTAATACTGTAATGAAGTAAATCAGTTGTCTGGCAGAAGGGCCCTAGCACATGTTCCTGGCAGAAGGGTCTTGACACTAAATTGTCTCTAACTTGAAAACCATTGGCTTATTTCACATGAAATCAAAGTAGTGTGATATTTTATGTGCTGATAATTTTACGATCCATCTGTCAGTTTGTAAAGTGCAAATATCAAACTATGCAAATATTTCTTCAATTACAGAACAATTTACTGTTAAGCATTGTCGGCGGGAACATAACACCAAAGTATGCTAGGGCCTTTCTGCCAGCCCAACTGATGAGTATATGCTACATTACGTCAAACCTGTTTTAGCGGACACTAGACAAAGGGACACCTGTCCCTGTCTCTAAGGACACAAAACCAAACTTAACCCACAGAGGCAACCCACACATACCTGTAACCTGTACAGAACAGGACACCTGTCTACAAAGGACAATTTGACTGTTTCCTTTAGTGTATTTTTCTAAACACCACAAAAAAAGTAACTACCCCTTTTTCAACATACCATAACTTTTTAAAGGCACTGTATGAAACAATGTTTCCAGTTTAAACAATCTGAGCTACATGATTCCCCATGCTAACTATGTCTTTGATACAGCTCTAAGAATGAACCTGAAAAAATTGCAGTGCTAAAAACAAGTCAGTAAGTGCTTTAAAAGTGAAATCATGAGAGGACCATTTCACAGTCTATATTTCCATATAGACTGCTGTGTTGCAGAATTTCCGATCGCTCCGATATAAAATTAGCGCGCCAATTTTGTATCTGCCCTATTGTACAGTGACAGCATAAAGCTGTCCAAACTTTTGTGTTTACTAGGGTGTTTATTTGGTCCATTCAAACACTGTCAGATTATGTCAGATAGCAAAGTTCGACAATTTTTTAAACGAGTCTTCCACAGTGGTATAGTGGAGTGTCTTTAACGAAACAAGTTTGCTGCAAAATAATTGCAAGAGTGTTCTACACTCATTGACTAAAACTTCTGTATAAAAATGATTGAGTTCGTGCAGGTCATGCATGAGTGATCATGCATTAAAGTGGGAAAATGCCACTTTTCAAAAGTCACATGAGTCATCTTCTTATGCCTAAATAATGGTAAATAATGATGTTTTTTGCTTTCATTTATAAAGTGTGCTCACCCTCAACCATGACATGGTTACAACCGTCTTTTGTTCGTTACAACATGCAAAGATACATGGTTGCTGGAAAATATACGGATTTCAATTTTGGCCAATTAACTTAATGGATTTTACAATGTCAAATTGAGAAAGGGTGGAAAATTTTTTAAATTGAGTTCACCGAAGCATAAAATATGCCAAAAAAGGGCCCATAGGAGGTATAAGGGATCAAACGAATTTAGATGATTAACATAAATAGCCGATTAATCATTCACTTAGAAGGAGAATTGCAAAATCCTGCATCAAAAATCCCCCAAAATGACCCTTGTGAACTTGAAAGGTGGCATTTTTGCCTTTAAATGTCTCATCCATGCATGACTGACGGATCAACACATTTTCACACATAATGTTGTCAATCGGTGCAGAAAGCACCTTGCCAAAATTATTTCTCACAAGCCGCTTCTTTTTATAAAGTTTTAGTATTTGAAAAAGAGGCGGGTAGATTACATTTTTTGTCCTGTGTTATAAACTCCTCAAAAAAAGTTTGAAATTACTGACTGATCGATATTTCTCCCTTCTTATAGTAGCAGATTAAGACATGCTTGGCGTACCAGCAGAAAGGTATATTCAGACTTTTCTTTAAAAAATCACCTACTTGTTATGATATGTCAGCAGGGAAAAAGGCAGTATCTAAAAATATGGATAAAGTGGTTTTTAAATTGAAAAGCTGCAAAATTTAACGGTTTCGTGAAGAGTCCATAGGAACGTGTTGTTTTGTCTGAGAGTTATGTCTTTTGTATTTCAACTGGTTCAGGCATGAATGGCAGGTTTCAAAAGGAGCCCCTGCCACTTCATTGTGTTTTATGATTTTAAGGACCGGAAATAGTTTGAGATCTGTTTCTTAAAAGCTCATACATGTTTTGTCTCCTTTTTTTCGTTTGTTTCCTTGGTTGCTTGATGTGCCACATGTTTGGTTGAATCCATGATAGTGTTTGTTGTTACAAGATTGGCCACAATGACCAACAGACATTGGAAACTCACTCATCAACAGGGAAATAAGAAAAGTTTAGGTGATTTTACGACTTAGGCCATTTTTGCGAAGCCTTTACTCTCGGAGCTCATGTGAAATTTGTAGTGGCAGGAGTCCTTTGCGGAAATGACATCATGGCCTGACCAGTGAGAACAAAAAGATATAACTCCATACAAAAGGAACATGTTCTGGTATTACACTTTATGACCAGCGGCCATTTTGCAGCTTTTCAATTTACACTTTATCCACATTTCTAAATACTGCCTTTCCCCCGATGAAATAATCATAACGAATAGGTATCATTTAAAGAAAAATTAAATAATCGTTCTTGATGGTTACGAGCATGGCATTGATTAACTGCTACCAAATGAGAGAAATAATCCATCAAAACTCAGATTTCCCAAACTTTTTTTTAGGAGTTTATATTAGGTTTACTGTATCTACAGCACTGTCTATAATTAGACACAGAGTCACGTACTTTAAAATTACTTTGCAAACAAAAGATACATTAAGGTCATTACTCACACTTCACTTTATTACCATATAATTCAATGCGCAGATATTGTAATTAAAAGAGCTTACATGTAACTTGTGGAAGACCGTTTAAAAATTGTTGAACTTTGCTACATGTATCTGACATATTCTGACAGTGTTAAATGGGGATAAATAACACTCATAAGAACAATAAAAGTTTGGACAGTTATGCTGTCACTAGGAAAATATATGCCAGATACAAAGTGGCCCCACATTAGCTATTCTTGGCCGACAGGAAATTGTACAACACAGCAGTCTATTGGGTGGAAAAACTGGACTGGGTTCTCTGCAATCGTGTGTTTCGACAGAAAATCGTTAAACGTTATTACCCGCGTAAGTATCTAGAATTCCGGCAAAAAACTTTCCTGTAGAAAACAGACCGATGGCATTGATAAACCGCTATCTGACCAAATACGGTTTCTCCATAACCACCTTCACAGCAAGGTGGTTGAATCGGTGTGGTTTCTACAGAAAATCGTTAAACGTTATTACCCGCGTAAGTATCTAGAATCCGAGAAAACTTTCCTGTAGAACAGACGCCGATGCGGTTTATTGATAAACCGTATCTGACAAATACGGTTTCTCATAACCACCATTCCAGAGGTGGTTAATTGCCATTGTTAATCCGGTTAACTTTTTCTGTTAGAAACACACAGCGAAAAGCGTATCGGGGTCTGGCGGAAGTAGGTCACCGGTACGATCGTGTGTGAAAATACGTGCCTGTGACTGCATATTTTGGACCAGTTCATATACACAATGCATATGCGAGGTCATATAGGTGTGAATTTCCCGATTCCGGTTGAATGCTTAATTTGCCGACGCGGATCGCGAGTTATCGGATTATTCGTTCTGTATGAACAGATCGTTGGTTAAGGGCGATACGGCTTTTTCGATTTCCGGAAAAGATAAACGTTTTTCACTATTTTTCTGTAGGAAACCACGCTGATTGCCATTGTTAATCGGTTGTAACTTTTCTGTAGGAAACACACAGCGTAAAAGCTGTATCGGTCTGGGCGAAGTAGGGTCACGCCGGAGCGAAGTATGTGTGTGTGAAAATACGTGCTGTGACTGCATATTTTGACCAGTTCAGGTATACCACAATGCATTGCCGAGGGTCATATTAGGTTGAATTCCCGAGATTTCCGGTTGATGCGTTATTTGCCGCGACGCGGATCGGAAAGTTAGGATTTATTCGTTCTTGTAGAAACAGGTTGGTTTAAGGGCGATACGGTTTTTCGATTCGCAAAGATAAACCGGCGTTTTCACTATTTTGCTAATGTCAGAGAGCACGCGATAAAGTTACCTCTAGACTTGTTCTCATTAGAGACGAGAGAGAAAAGACAGACATTCTACAGAAAATCTGTTCTTAAATGGTATTACCCAGTGTAGTATCTAGAAATTCGGAAAACTTTCCTGTAGAAACAGACCGATTGCCGGATTTATGATAAACCGTATCTGGACCAAAATAATGGTTTCTCATAACCCTTCCTGAGGTCGGTTATTGCCCGTGTTAATCCGTTTAACTTTTCTGTAGAAATCACACAGCAGAAAAGCATGTTTTGGGTCTGGCGGAAGTTAGGGTCACCGTCGGTGCTGAAAATATGTCCCGCCTGATGACTGGCAATTTTGGACACCTTCATATACCACAATGGCGATTCCTACGGTCATATGCGGTTGAATTTCCCGTTGACGCGTTATTTGCCCACGCGGGATCGGGTTAATCGGATGATTCGTTCTGTTAGAAACAGGGTTGGTTTCTAAGGGCCGATACCGCGTTTTTTTTCGATCCAGGAAAAGATAAACCGGTTTTCCACTCTTTTTCTGCTAGAAACACTCTGAATGATTTTCACTTTCAAAGCACTTAATGATCTTTTTAAGCCTGCCATTTTTTCAGGGCTTCATTTTTAGAACATATCAGAGAACACTGCGTAGCAGGGAATTGCATGTAGCTCGAATTTTTTAAACGTCGGACAAATTTTATACAGTGCCTTCTACTAAATTTCTATTATAATTCTTGTTTCATATTCCTAAAGACAGAACAATGCAATGACGTGTATCTATCAAGAAAGTAGGTTTGTGTTGCCTTTACTTGTGTTACAATAGAATCAGGTTCATCAAAATATTTTTTATTTTCCACAGGGGGCTTCTTTTGGTCTAAATTGGCAACAATTATAGGGAATTTTCAGGGGGCTCTTTTGACATTTCGAGGGGTCTTTTTATGCATTATGGGGCAAATCGCCTGAGCCCGGTGTATTTTTTGAGCAGTGCAATAGTTTATTCATTTATTAATTTTCATTGATACTCCTTTTTTGGAGGGGGTGGGAGGGGCGGCAAAGTCCTCTTTCCGTGAATGAAAAATTTGGAGGGGTACTGTTCAAATTCAGCTTCTGGTTTTCAAAAAGGATGTTTTTAGATTGGCCAAACACCTTGGCACAGCGGTAGGTTAAAAACCATGCCAGGTAAAATAAATACTAATGTCATCCTTCAAAATTTGTTGATCATTGTATAGGCGTTGAGGACTCCTTAATCCAACTTCCTTTTAGCGACTTACTCAAGAATTCATTGTATTCTCTCTATTACATACTCATGTCCACACAATTTATACAGCCGACTTCCATTTTTTAGTACTATTGATATTCTCGAAGCGACACTCTCTGAAGCCTAGTCATATGAGCGGAGACATCATGTAGCTGCAGATTGTCTTAATCGATTGGAAACATTGTTATACAGACTGCCTTTTAAAAGTTAGTGGTTATCGTTGAAAAAGGGGGTAGTACTTTTTTTGTGTGTGTTAGAAAAAACACTAAAGGGAACTAACGGTAATTTCCTGTAGAAGTCTGTCTCTGTAGACATGTGTCTTTACAGTACGGTATGTGTGGGTTTGCTCTTTGGAGGAGTGCGTTTTGTGCTCCTTTAGAGACAGGCAGGGTGTCCCTTTTGTCTGGAAGTGTCCGCCTAAAACATGTTTGGACTGTATGTACATATACTCATCAGTTGGCTGGCAGAAGGGCCCTAGCATACATGCTATGTTCCCGGCAGAAATGCCTTAACAGCTAAATTTTTCTGTAAGCTGCAGAATATTGCATTGATTTGATATTTGCACTTAATAAAAACTGACAGATGGATCGTTTAAAATATCACACTACTTTGATTTCATGTGAAAAGGAGCCAATGATTTTCAATGTTAGAGACAATTTAGTGTCAAGACCCTTCTGCCAGGCAACATGTGCTAGGGCCCTTCTGCCAGACAACTGATGTACTTCATTACAGTATTAACTGCTTTTTTTTTACCACGATGTACCTGCAACTAATTTCTCCACTAATACAGATTTTGTCATTTTTCCTCTTTTTTTCCTACAGGTATTATTTTAACCAGTTCAGCTCTTTCTCAATCTGTACTTTCTCCTGATGGCTTTGTCCAATTCATTCCAGCCCTCCGGATTGGTTACCTCTACACATACTGGGCCCCACTCGGTAAGTTTCTGGATTGTGTCATTTAGAACTTTAGTTCCTACCCCATGTCATTTTGCCGAGCCATCAGTAATTACGAACAATGATATTTGATGATTAATTTCAGATGTAAGTAATTTTTGCTTAGAATGTTTCCAAAACAATGAATCACTCTTCCCCCCAA
>JZLH01S0604609.1:10101-29753 GCA_001188425.1 Eucidaris tribuloides | reverse complement strand
CTGAACACCCCAAACACCCCCCCCCCCTGCGTACGCGTATGACAGAGGGGCTGGAACATAAAAAAATGCTTTTTTTCGCCTCCCTATAGGGGTGGGGTGTTAATTCACACTACCATAGTAATTCGGTTTCATATTACCAATAAAACGGTTTTGAGGGTTTGGAAAGACTTCCAGCAAACAAAAAAATATCAATATGTTCCTCTGTAGTGGTCTCAGAAAGAAGACCACACCCCTCGAAGACGAAAGTGACCTCCTATCTTCATAAGACAGTGGCAAGGAGCAAACACCACATATTTTAAACAAGATCTCATCAAGTTATAATTTCTAATTCTCTCTCAATTCTAAATGCTGTTGATTATTGTAGACATCTTAAAATATACTGTCATGAGACTTCTCAGTACATTGGATATAATGATACGAAGAGAAAGCCATCATCTTAAATTAGTAGCCTCATCCTACTTGTCACTGTCTTATGAAGATAGAAGGTCATTTTCGTCTTCGAGGGGTGTGGTCTTCTTTCTGAGACCCCTTCAGAGTAACACATTGATATTTTTTGTTTGCTGGAAGTCTTTCCAAACCATCAAAATCGTTTCATTGGTAATATGAAACCGAATTACGATGCTAGTGGGAATTAACACCCCACCCCTATAGGGAGGCGAAAAAATGCAAAATTTTATGTTCCATCCCCTCTGTCGTGGGCGCGCCTGCATTTGATAATCTCTCCGCCTTGGAGGAGAAACGAGAAAGAATATTCATTGATGTCTTTTCAAATAATTTGTTATTTTCATAAACGTAATTAGGACATCATTTTAGAAAGACCCCTTCAACGTAATGTTGCAATACTTTTGAGTAGGAAGGGTAGTTCCGTTTCATGACACTTAAGCTCTCCTTTCTACAAAATATACAGATAGATAGCTGGGACAATTGGGACCAGTTGTCAATAGGCTTCAATAATATTGGAACCAGTCTGCAATTGCAGGTTTCAGTTGGAACCATTTGCCCACTATAAACAGTTACAATTAGTTTCAACTGGAACATGTCAATTGGTTTTAATTGAACCAATTGAACTAATTGAAGCTAATTGGTTCAAACCTATTTAAATGGAAGCCACAATCCCAGTTGTGATTAGCTTTCAAATTTCCAAATGAATTCAATTGGTATATCTTTTTTTTTTCAATTATTGCAAACCAAATAAAACCAATTAGGACCAAATGAACCCAATTACAATTTCAATTGTCAAGTGGAATTTCATCGAGGAAAATTTCACCTTACTTATATCCTCATGCCAATTACCACATTTCATTGTCTATAGAACTATTAAGCTCAACAAACGAAGTAGTACTTTCGGGGGTACCACAAGGAACAGTTTTTCTCTGTTATTCTTAACCTATATAAATGACTGTTTGCGGATGATTGCATTGTCTACACACCAATTACATCTCAAATTGATAGGGCTTCAGGAGGGCTTAAAACTGCTAGAACAGTGGCAAGAAAAGTGGGAGATGAGTTTTAATCCATCCAAATGCTCAGCAATGACTATCACTAAGAAACGGACTGTCCATACAAGAGATTATGTATTCTGCGGACAAACCCTCAATCATTCTAGTTCACATCCGTACGGGAATCACCCTGGATAACAGCTGACATAGAATTACCAAGTAGAAGATGTTGTCAACAGAGCAAATAGGACCTTAGGATTTATTAGAAGAAATTTACAGACCCATCCGAAGGAAGTCAAAGTCACAGCGTACACAGTACTATAAGGCCTAAATTGAAGTATGCAGCCTGTGCTTGGGACCCCTATAAAGTAACTTAAATTAATAAGCGACAGCTTATATAAATTATTTAAATAAGCGACAACCGACAAAGTAGCATCACACAAATGCAGAAAATGTTAAAATGGGACACATTGGAAACGAGGCGACGAAATAACAGGTTAGCAATGTTGTATAAGATCCAGAGGGGCCATGGTCGGCATAGAGGCAGACAAATACATTACCTATTCTACAGAAAGAAGAACAAGAAGAGTCAACGACGCCCAAATTAACATCCCATTTGCAAGAACGCATACAAAAATTCCTACTTTCCTAAGACAATACGAAACTGGAATCATCTGCAGAACAGCATAATACAAACACCCTCCATCGAGAGCTTCAAAGCCGTGCTCCAGGCATAAAGCACACACACAACACACTTAAGTTGGCGATATGTAGATTCAGTTCTGCTCTGCCCACTAGAAGTTGAGAAAGGTTCTGAAAGGTAAGAGGACTAAAACAGACACGACTTACCGACTAACGTGACCATAGGCGTACGCAGGATTTTTCCGAGGGGGTGTTTTTCCGCGGCCAAATCCTAGGTTCAACATTTTTTCCGGTCACGCCAGCCGCCGAAAACTCGCTCAGCGGGGGGGGGGGGGGGGGTTAAAAAATTTTTTCTCCAAAATCCCCTAAAAAAAACAATTATTTCTCATTTTCAGACATCCCTCTTTTTACGAAAAAGGGGGTGATATCGTGAAAAAGGGGGGTGATTTCGGGTGAAAAGGGGGGTGTTTGAACACCCCAAACACCCCCCCCCCGGAGTACGTGTATGAACGTGACGGTGAACCCGGGGGTGAACCCATCATTCAGCGTCTGGTATTCAAATAACCATAAAGACGATAGTTTCAGATCACCGGTCTTTTTTTTAAATTATCATTACATGTAGTTCCAATACATCTCAAAAGATGTGAGATACTTGCTTGGTTTTCAACCAAAACTACTTTAAGACGGGAATTCTAAGTTTCATATTGGACTTATAAGGATGCACTAACGTGTGTGATACCTATATTTCAATGGTTTTTGTTGCTGTTGAACCATGTCCAAAGTTATCCACTTCAAGAGGAGACTTTAGACATTGCGAGTATAAATGCTTTACCAAAAATGATCATGAATTCATGATCATAATGCTTCTTGGTCTTGTTCTCGGTTGCGGTCGACTGTTTCCATGTCTCGGTCTGCGCATGTCAAGTCCAGGTCTCGGTCTCCTCTTAGTTGGCCGAGACCTTGGATACAACCCTGGTGCCACTGTCATCAAATTCCATAGTTTCAGTTTGCTCTTCTTCTACAGCAGTCGATGTAGTGATGTCTTCTATGTTGGCGGATAAGTTAGAGAATGAGTGTTGATACGACTCACGCCGTCTCTCTTCCCGTACCGGAAGTTTTGATTGGGGGTGTGATAAACCTGCATGGTAACCAAAGGGAAAAGTTAAGACATGTATTTAACGTATTATTGATATTGGAATATGTTCGTGACAGTGGCGTATAACAACCGGAGGGGGAGGGGGCAGGAGACGGGCTCCCCTGAAGGATTTCAGCGGGAATATCCACCAAACCACCGGAAAAATTAAAGTAAGGGGGGGGGGGAGGAAGGGAGCGGTCTTACGCCCGCAAATTTTGGACTTGGTTACCGGGAGTTTTTTTTTTACCTTTGACCTCAGAAATCTTATCAGTTCATCGGTGCCTTATAATACACACTCTACCCAAGTTTCATAAAAATCCGACAAGCCATTCTTAACTTATCACGTTAAAGACAAGTACGGGGTCACAGGACCTTTGACCTTTGACCTTTCAACTCAAAATTCAAACAGTTCATTGATGCCTTATAATACATACTTCAACTTCATCCAAGTTACATCAAAATCCGACTAGCCGTTCTTAAGTTATAGTAATAATGAGCCCAAATCAGACAAGTTTTAGGACATGTAACCTTCATGACCTTTGACCTGTCAACTCCGAAATCTAATCAGTTCATTGTTTCCTCATAGTACATATCTGGTCCTATACATCAGAATCCAATCAGTTGTTATTACGTTATCGCGGTAACGAGAACCGGTAATGGACGGACGGACGGACGGACGGACGGGCAACCCGAAAACATGATGCCTCCGGCAACTTCTTTGCGGAGATATACTAATGAGTATTTCAGAATGTACTGGAGCTCTCATATTCTACAATCATGAAGGCAGACTTCATAAGATTTGAGACCAAAAATTAATGTTTCAGAGATTTTTAGCTGGCAAGCTGAAGAGTTACTAGTCAGATCAGTGTCATTTGGACGTGCATTGTATAATCACATGCATGTTAATTAAATGTTTGGAAGCTTCAATGCTGTTCATACTTTTATACCTGTTTGGGGAAGAATCATTGTTTTCCAGAAATGTGCTGCTTGCAGCATTCAAGTCTTGGGCAATTTAATATGATTAAACCAATAAAGAGATTATTATTTTTTTCCGAACTGAATAAATCTGAATATCGCCCTCTGTAAATGACAATCCTACTAGTGTCACACCAGAACACCAGATTCATGTAAGCTATGGCACACCTGATGAACAAGGATTTGACATTTTCTCTTTTCGTGAAAAATGAAAAATACTGAAACTTTATATTCAATATGAGTGTGACATTATGGATTTAAGCGGAGTTGCCATCTACAGAGGCCGATGTAACCTACAGATTAAACCAAAATTTTGAAAATGGCTTAGCCGATGTTGATTTGTTTTCTAAAAATATTTTGTTATCCATTGAATCCACATTTATGTCAGGGTCACGGTACACTTCTCGATTAATGATGATATAAACTTACGCTCCATCAACCACTTTGCTACCGTAGACAAGCCAATCGCCCCGAGTACATTGGTAAGTTTCCAGTAAAGTCCACGCGTAGATGATTCATCTGGGAGATTATTGCGCCACGAAACTAACACTTCATAGATTGCACGCAAACTATCATTTCGATGATTAGTTTCGATTTGGGAGAGAAGGGCATGTTTCAAACCCAGCTTTAGGCCAAGACTATAATAGTTTCGAGCTGGAATTTCTGCTGCCGTCTCATACAGCAAAACGTCCGACTCCATTGTATCCCAGATGGATTTTACCTGCAGATATCACATGAAAATTAAAATACAGTTAAATTTGGAATTGTGTTCCTTACAACATCACTTTTCTTCTGCTCTTCTTTTATTTACGTGTTCCATCTCATCCATGTACTGATATCCAATGCCTTTTATGAACAGTTGAATACCTTAAAGACACAAGTTAAAGGTGTTGGCTAACATTTACCACAGTTAAAAAAATCTGAGCTACACGATTCCCCATGCTACCATTGTCTTTGAAAAGGTCTAAAAATGACGCCCTGAAAAAAATTGTTTTTCAAAATGATTATTTAGTGCTTTAAAAAAGTGAAAATCGTAAGTTGATCGGATTCACCTGCCCATTTTCTCCCATAGACTTACTGTGTGTACACTGTACACTTACGCTATTTAAACTCGCCCCGAGTTTTAATTGTTTATTTATGCATAACTTGCCATTGGCAGTGCCTTTCCAAACTTTTTTTTTTATTCTAGGGTGTTTATTTGTCCATATGAACACTACTATGTAGTTCAGATATCAAAATTTGACAATTTTCTTTTTAATTGAAGCTCCATAATGTTAGCCTATCACTTTAACAATCACCACAGTTTAAAAAAAAAGTTAGGGTCATAATCCTCCAAAATCTAAATGTCTTATAAGATCTAAAAATGAAGACCTAAAAAACCTGTATTTTAAGATGATTATTTAGTGCTTTAAAAAACAAAAACCTATGAGTACTCAAATTGACTGAATTTCACCTGGCCCGTTCCTTCCCATAGAAAAATGTGTGCAGATCTAGGCTATTTTATACTCCACCGCAGTGATACTTGTTCACTCATGCAAATCTTGCCAGCGGCAGCAGATCTTTCCAAACTTTTGTATTCGAGGATGTTTATTTATCTATTTAACACTAGCTCAGATTTCGAAGTTTGCCTTAAAAAAAAAGTAAAGCTCCATAATGTTAGCTTGCGTATTCAAAGTCAAAATAAATGTTGGGTACATGGTTAGGTACCTACATCATCTCTAAATACCCTGGAAATCACACGCTCTGAACGTTTCTATTTTGGAGAAAATGTTGAAAACTGGAAAAGTCGGGAGGCGCCCGACGTTTTGCTCTCTGATGATTTAAAAACCAATGTGTCTGTGTAAGAATTGCCAGTAGTTTTGAGGTTGTTTTCTGATGTTCGTTATACAATACCATGCTCTGTGATAGATTGAAAGAAAAGTTGTCTGCAGTCGACCAAAACTGCACTTTAATGTATCAGAGATATCAGTCTTTATAACAGAATGACAAGTTTTGACTCTCGTAAGGGTGCAATAACAAACTCAAAGTAGTCGAAATCACACCCAAACAGATTGTTTTGCCACTCTTTCATTCCAATATTTCATTGAATATAATTTGTTACTTCGCGCGTGAAATTCAGAGTAAAGCCACATGTACATTTACTCTGTCATGGAAAGTGGAGATTCAGTATAGTACATGTACCTCCATCTCTTCAATTTTTCAGCCACTTGCTCTCTCCTGTTGCTACATAAGAATGTCATCCTCACACAACATTCTAGATAGAGTCTCATGTCTATTTTTGTTTATCGCTCCAAACCGATCATTAATGTGACCCTTCTTCAACCTCAAACGATTCTGTCATATCTGCTATGACCACCTCACTGTCTCGCTACTTATTGAATGTGTGTGGAACTTATATGTGCACCATAATCAAATAAAGTGAGTTTAGTACAAAAGAAACCTGGAATAAACGTTTTAACTTTGAGAGTACATTGGTTATTCAAATTCAACTACGGATCACTGTTGGCAAGCAATTTTGTAAAACTTATTAGAAACAGTATGTCTATTTAACTTGGTGTGATTTGGGCTGCATAATGACATTGACCAGATCTTTAACAGAGCGTTGGAAACTCAAAATCTGGACGAAAACTATATTACGTTGTGAAAATCTGAATAAACTTGCCTGCATTGACGCAGCAGCTTCACCGCCAAAGACTTGCCCTGTTTCAGATGACATCACACAGTTACTTGCAGCCGTTTCCTGGACCATTAGTTCGACTTCCATTGGAACCTCCACGTCCATCTGAGCTGAGGGATTTGCCTCTTGGGTAGTGCAGGAAAGTTAAGCTCTGCTGTCTGCAAGAAACTGTGAAGTTGTTGTAAATTTGAGGAGGAAGTAAATTTCTCACCTTTTCTTATATCATCACCAAGGGACCGTCTGTTGGGAGAGTGGAAGTTAAGTGCTGCTGTAGCCGACTTTGAATAAGGTTGGGCGTCTCTTTTGCATGCTTATTTAACATTGTGTAAATACATTGGTAAAGAAGAAAATACCATTTGAGAACCTTTAGCAAAGTAAAGGAGTTAGAAACACAGTTTTCGAAGAATTAAATTGCCAGTTAGACTTTGATTTGTGTTATTGTCTTGTGGAGACAACAATTCTAGTATAGTCTATTAGTTTATTTGCAGAACCACGGTAGTGTTCATCATGTACACTCAGCAAAAAAAAAGAAGAAGAAAGCAAACACCTTTTCAAGTTTACATTTGAAATATATAACTTAAATGAAAATCAATGATTTATATATCAAATCAAAGGCAATTTAATTCTCTTTCAGCCTGTGAGGGTAATTTGAAGATAAATTTTATGCATGAGTGATCACATCCCCCAAGGTGCAAAAGTAAAAATTGCAAAAATGGACCGTAATCCACTGATATTCAAATGGCACAACACAGTCATTGGAAGCAAAAGATCAGACTTAGACAATGGCTTTATTTTTTAATAAAAGACAGAATTTGTTAAAACTGCAAGACTGAGTCGTTTTGTCTTTTTACCAACAAAGAGAGAGAAAGAAGCTTCTCCTAAGTCTAAGAAGTTTCAATTGGATTTAGAGTATAGACACAAGGGTGGTTACATGTCAGACATTCAAACATTTTCTAAAGTTGAAGGCTGTAGAGAAGCTTCTTTCTCTCTCTCTCTCTCTATACTCGTTCTCATTCGACAACATAAATGAATATATCGATCAGTTTGAGTATACGCTTTCTTCTCTCCTCGACAAACACGCGCCCGAAGTTACGCGAACCGTCACAAGTCGACCGGAAACACCATGGTACTGTGATGATCTCCGTCAGCTCAAGCGTGAACTGCGAGCACTAGAACGAAAAGCATTCCCTCATGGACTGGTGATAGATCGAGCGAATTTCCGAAAGGCATCCCATCGGTACAGTAACCATTTAAAATCTGCGAAGAGCGTGTATCACCGTGATCAGCTTAGAAACTGCACTCCACGTGAAGAAAGTTGATCAGTTAACGCACCCTACCACTCCTAGAATACTTCCAAACACTTCTGGTACTGATGACCAGTGGCGCAAATCCATGGCGGGGGGGGGGGCGGGGATCCAACATGTGAAATTTTTCACCGCGGTCACAGCCAGGCCGCTGTGAAAACTCGCTCCAGCGGGGAGGGGGGGGGGGGGTAGTGTACGAAAATTTGTTTTCTCCACAACCGCAGGTCCAAAAAACTCGCTTTAGCGGGGGGGGGGGGGGTAGTGACGAATTTTTTTTTCTCCACACCGAGGTCCAACAACGTTTTCCCGCTCACGCACCGCCGAAAACCTCGCTCAGCGGGGGGGGGGGGGGGGGGTGTAAGATAAATTTTGGGGAGCGTAAATCTTTTTCTCCAACGTGAGGGGGGGGGGACATTTGATATTGTGTTCCCCACACCTTCAAAATCGAGGGGGGGGGGACGATGTCCCCCTGTCCCCCTGGATTTGCGCCCATGCTGATGACGCATTAGCTGAACGCTTTGTTGAGTATTTCACAAATAAAACCGAAAGCATTACACATCAGCTGGCATTCTCAGGGCCTATTGGCACAACCCCAAGGGAATTGCTTCCCCCTGAAGAGCCATGTAGATCGTCATTTAAAGGCAAAGTTCACCCTGATGTCAAGTTGGTTTTAATAAAAGCAGAACAATGAGAGAAACATATTGATGAGAATTTGGCGAAAATCCACCAAAGAATGACAGAGTTATGAAGTTTCAAAGTTTCAATTTTGTGACGTCATATGCGAGCAGCTCCCCATTATGTAGTGTAATATCAATTCCATAACTTGTAATTTTTAATGGTTTATGATATTTGAATGGTTTTTTTTTAGAGAAGCCTGTATGAAATAATGTTTCTGATAATACATTGAATGCACAGGTAAAATCATTTTCAAATTTCTGAGAAAACGGCACTTTATGGAATTTATATCACACAACATATGGGGAGCTGCTCGCACGTGACGTCACAGATTGAAAACTTTAAAATGCCATAACTCTGTTATTCTTTGATGAATTTTCGTCAAACCTTCGTCAATATGTTTCTCTCATTGTTCTGCTTTTATTAAAACCAACTTGATGTTAGGGTAAACCTTGCCTTTAAATACTTCAGAACTGTAACTGATGAGGAAGTGCGTCGTGTTATTCTAAAATCTTCTTCAACAACATGCGATCTTGATCCCATTCCGACCCCACTTCTTAAAACATTTTTAGATAAATTAGTTCCGATCATGACAACCATTGTTAATGAATCGTTTGGAACTGGATGCTTCCCTGATAAATTCAAGTGTGCCAATATCCTCCCCAAACTAAAAGGAATACAGAAGAGCTAAAAAATTATCGTCCTATTGCTAATCTAAGATTCTTTGCTAAGATCTTAGAAAAGCTTGCAGCTTCCCAGTTACAGACTTATCTTCAAGAAAATAATCTGTATGTCAAATTTCAGTCAGGATATCGTCAGTTTTATGGTGTTGAAACAGCTCTCCTTAGGGTCACAATGACATGCTGATGTCATTAGACAGGGGTGAGGAGGTGATTCTTGTATTGTTAGATTTTTCCTCTGCTTTCGACACCATAAGACATGACATTCTGTTAGAGCGGTTAGAACGCAAATTTGGAATTTCTGACCAGGTTTTGAAGTGATTTCAATCGTATCTGTTGGACCGAAGTCATCGTGTTGTTATTTGAAATGAACAGTCATCCCCCCACTCTCTAAATCTAGGCGTTCCACAAGGATCTGTTCTGGGTCCTATTTTGTTCACACTTTATACCTCTCCACTGGAGTCCATAATAGATATGTATCATGTATAAAAAAAAATGTTTTATGCGGATGATACGCAGCTGTTTCTTTTTCAAAGTCTAGTGATTTTGACCCAACCACTGAAATCGTGCATTGTATACAAGCAATTAAAGAGTGGTCTCAAAAGAATAGCCTTAAAGGCAATGGATCTCATTTGCAAACATCCTTGCAGACCTGAAAAAGATAATCCATGCCCTTATGCTATTGATGAAGGGCGTGTCTGTAAAATCTAGGGGTCAGTAATTACCTATAATTTGAAAAATGCGAAAGAAAAGCAATAGCCATTTAGTGTATACGTTCTATGGTAGGAATTTTTCTCTCGCGAGAAAAAAATTCAAATCCGAGTATAACGGTCACTTTAATTCCACTAAAACTGAGTTTCTAGCTACTATATTTTGCTAAAGGTTCCCAGATGACATTTTCTTCTGAGTGCCATTGTATTTACACAATGTTATTTTTTAGGCATGCAAAAGAGATGCACTGCCTTTAAGCTTAATAGTAGTAAGACAGAGTTCCTCCACATTTCTTCACGATTTCGAGAAACCGATTTAATTCAGACCTTAGACTTAGATGGAAATTAATTCATGTTAGCAGATCTTGTAGAAACTTAGGAGTAATTTTTGATAGTCGGCTGACATTTGAGAATTTTATATCTCATAAATGTCGTACTGCTTCGTATGCTATGTATAGAATTGGTAAAATTCGCGATTACTTGGATAGACCCACTACTGAAAAGTTAGTACATGCTTTTGTTTTATGTCACATTGATTTCTGCAATAGCCTTATTTTCGGTTTACCACAGCGACAAATAAAAAAACTACAGACAATTCAAAATTCAGCAGCAAGATTAGTGACTAGAACTGGAAAATATGCAGTGATCACACCTGTCTTACGTGTAGTTTACCCGTATATTATTCAAACTGTTAGTATTTGCATATGAATGTTTTCACAATATTGCCCCGTCATATTTGACTGAATTATTAACACTTTATCGGCCTAGTCATACTTTGAGATCCAGCACAAGGGGTTTGTTCGTTGTTCCTCCAATCACAACTAAAACATATGGTGAACGTTCTTTTGCACATGCTTCTGCAGTTTTACGGAACGCTCTTCCCAATTACGTGAAAAATCTTAATGATCTGGACAAGTTTAAGGCTTCTCTTAAAAAACATTAATTTCATACTTACATGTAGGTTTGAACAAACTCAGTGCCCAACTAAATGTAGTGTACTTTCTTATTATTGTATTTCTCTAACATGTATCTTGTCTTGTTTTCTTTATAAGCGCATAGGGACATGCTGCATGCTATGTGTTATGCGCTATAGAAGAACTGATTATTATTATTATTTATTATTACAATTTGGGCATATTCATGTATCAATTATCAAAGAGAGAATTACCGAGTGCTATTATATCTCTATTTGTCTTGAATAAAGAAATTCATTCCTACCCTACTAGGCAATGTCACTCTTATCATCTACCACGTACCCGTACTGTCTCTGCTCAAAACACTTTTATTTTCCAAGGACCCAAATTTTGGAACGACCTTAACCTTATCTGATTCAATCCCCTTTACTAACTACCTTCAAACGTAATTTTAAAATTTACCTTTAGATCAGAAGCTTGATTCTCCCAAGCCAGAGCCGCTTGAATAATGTGGTCTGCGTGACAATAGACCCTTTTACAATGGGCCGTATGCCTAAAAAGTAGCAATTACTTGTAAGGAATTGCTTCAAGGACCAGCAATTGGTTAAGCAAAATGAAGCTCATACAACAGGTGAAAGAAATTGCTTAAAAACGTATGCATGAAAAGAACCTTTTCCTTGTTCTGACAAGAATTTGCCTGGGTTTTTTCAAGCTCCTCAATACCAGCTTGAGCGCTTTTGCTTAATTATGTTTAAAACATGCCCATGCTCGCATTTAGACCAAACCAAAGCTGCACAAAAGGAGAATAAATCAATACTTTTTCTGCTATATCAAGAAAAAAAATGGGGGAAAATATTTCAGGAAGGGGGTTAAAGATTTAACTCAATCCTGGAGGTACGTTGCGTCTTTCAAAATGTATTTATGTACGTTGACCGCGAGCTGTGAAGATAGGAGGCTAGCTTGTTCCCATACGTATTCGACTTGTTGTTGGTTTTACGGCGCGTGTCAATCGATGTCCGATTATTTACTAACTCGTGCGGATCTGGCCTTTTGTTGTTCGCACCGCCGCGGCGGTGCGAACAACAAAAGGCCAGATCCGCACGAGTTCGTAAATAATCAACGTCACGGCGCGCCGTGACGTTGCTATTGTATGGTTGTGGAGATCTTGTAGGAATTGCTGACGAATGGCAAGAAAACGGTTTGAACACAAGCAAAATGTTATGCATACGAAAAAAAAAGCAATCGCTTGAAATCCATCTTTGGCTTGAAGGACGTTGGCAAGTGTTTTTTTTATATATACGGTCCATTACTTTCATGGGAGCAGAAAGGCGGGTTTCGTATAATGTATTAAAATATTACGCGTGAGAGGAGAAGCATTTCCTGTCATGGGAATTACGAAAGATAACTTCACTAATGCTATACAATTTATGGATGTTTCTTTATGTGACCATCGAGGAACGATTCTACTGATATTCTGCGAGTGTATGATGGTTGCAAATCAATTTGCCATATTCTTGTTTTTGTCATACCAGACAAACCTGCAAACCTCGGGCAAACTATCAGGTTGTCAGAAACAACCTTTGTTTCAAAATGTTTTTGCAGGCAAGCAAGAATCTGTGTTTGCAAGCAATTCTAATTTTTATGCATATGGATTCAAGCAAACGGCTAGAAAAGCAATCTATTTTTTATGCATACGCCATGTATTTAAATTATGGATGTTTTCTCATTCCGAAGCCTATAGTGATGACTTTATTTTGTTGCCGTACTTATGAATAAATTTCAATACTTGAACATACTACTTGCGTACATTATTTGATGCTCTTTCTGGCAAGCTAATCACGCTCGTCAAGAAGCATCTTTATCAGAGGTATGTGTAAATTTACTGGAATTTACGAAACTGGTCTTTCACGAATGAGGTTAACAGAAATAGCTCATCACTGGGTTCGGAGGAGAAAACATACTAATATGAAATAGATTGTAAAAGGGTCTTTTGTCAGCAGACCACATTATTCAAGCGGCTCTCTGGCATTCAGTGGCTTGTAGAAAATCAAGCTTCTGATTTAAAGGTAAATAGCGTCATTGGAAGTGGTCCTCAACATGGCGTGAATCTCTTCTAGAATCAAGTAAACTATGTATGGATTCTGCAGTGACAATTTAATGGTCAAACGTTGACTCGTTTTAAGTGAACTAAATAACGATAGAGTATATCATCAAAAATATTCATGGTGAGACATAATGTGTTGTGTAGCTTCTATCGGGGGCACGAGATAAAGCATATACTGGTTGCACATGCTTGCTTCTCTTGAAAGTGAATAGATTCAAGACAAATCCTTCCAGCCAAGATGAACACCCCAGGTGCATTGTAGTGTATGTTATGTCCCAACTCAAATGTCCCCAACCATCGTGCCTTTAAGCTCCGAGCGATGCGCAAGAGCAATTTTGGAATCCAAGCTTTCTCAAAATTCTTGCAGTTAACCCTGAGATTTCTCATGGTTAAGTCGTCGCGAGCTATCTTTGGGCTCCGGGGGGGGGGGGGGCACTCGACTTACAAAGTGATACGTATCGGCCGCACCGAAACGAAAATCGGGGGCTCTGGAACGGGCTTAAGGAAAAATGGGGGTCTCTGGAACTGGAGCTAAGGCTGCAGAAAACCTCAAAATGCTATGCTCTGAAACTGCACAGTGTCGAAGTTCTGGCGCGCCGTTGGCGCGCCGTGCTGAAAAATGCTCTGGCTCGGCCGAGCGAAAAATCAGAAGCAAAACGGCAAATTTGGGGGTCTCTGGAACGGGAAAAATCAAAATTTTTCTGTGACTTCTGAAATTGAGATGCTCTGGAACGGAAATTTGGGCTGAAAATGGGGGTCTCAACCGAGGCACATACGTATCACACAATTATACTAAGTGCCCCCCCCCCGGGCTTGGGCTGAACTCCAAATTTGCATAACTCCAAGCTGTCTACACGCTCACTAACCCTAGGGTTAACCACAAATTTCAGGAACTTGGGGTTAACCCTATAGGGTTAATTCCGAAGTCCGAACGTGTAGACAACTTAGGGTTAAATCGTTGGAGTTATCTTAGGGTTAACTCCAAATTTGCATAACTCCAAGCTTTCTACACGCTCACTAACCCTGGGGTTAACCCCGAGTTCCTGAAACTTGGGATTAACCATAGGGTTAACCCCGAACGATAAACGTGACTACTATTATGTACTACGTAGTAAACATGCGTGTTTGTTTTGTTCTGAAAAGATCGCATCTAGGGTACTTGTAGAGTGGCTTTGTGCCTGGAGCTATTGCCAGCTTAATATTTTTTGGTTCATATTTTCTCCTGTAAATCGGCTAGGCATTACAAACGGCTGTTACTTCCAAAATTATTGCGTTTATGAAAGGACGGATACGCGTGACTGAATATAACCCTAGTAGTCCAGTCATTTTAGCTTTTCACTTCAAACTAATTGCAACAGATTTTTTTTCACCACAATGCATTTTTTTTTGAGGTCCCCTGAACACCATACTAAAAGTCCCAAAATTTCCTAATAGGGGAAAGACATCTAATTTGCATAAATTCAAAATGGCCGCCATGTGGCATTTTTTGTCCATATCTTGGCACATGAGAACCACAAAAAGTAATTTTTGGTGTCTATGTCCATGTTTCTAAGGTCATGAAATGCAAATGTGATATAATCATAAACTTTGAAACATTCTGACATGCGTAATTTGTATAAATTTGTATAGTAATGAATTCAAAATGGCCACCATGTAACCCATTGAAGCTTATGTTTAACATAATAAACATTTACAAGTACATTATTATGTCTGAGAAGATATTTTTGCGGTGGAAGAACGGATTGTATGATAATTAATAATTTCCCAGTCATTGTTTCTACATGTACACCTGATTTGCATAAACTTGCATATGAATTACATATTCAAAATGGCTGACATCTAATCTATTCATGACCATATCTTGGGACATAAAACGTGTAGAAAGTCAATTTTGATGCCTATACCCATGTTTGTTAGGTCAAGGAATACAATTGTGATATCGGTAGTAACTTTTCAAGATTCTAATATACATAATTTGCATATAAATCCATGCAAAATAGTTGCCCTATGGTTTGCCACGTGCCCATATCTCCGTATATTAATCTTACATGGTAATCGTGGTTTCTGTAATATTTTCCTTGTAAGAATTACTGCTATACAGCTTTCAGGAATATAAGACACTGGAACCTTTCATGAATTTGTACATAAACGTATTAAAATGACTACCATGCATCACACTTAAAGCCCGAGTTTAGTTTTGGTAAATGGTAACACATGAGATTCTTTGCAATTATGTTTTTAAGATACAACTTTTATCTACTAATACCCTTAAAATTGCTCGCGGTGAAACTTTCCCATTTTTGAAAAATCACTCAAAATGTGAAATCTCGGTTGGGAGAGGAAACCCCGAGATTTCCCATGGGTAATTTTCATACATGTACCGCTAGATGCTCTTCTTTAATTTAAACATCATAATTTCTCATTATAAATGATTTTTAGTAGGTATGATGCTGTTTTCTGATGTCTTGGGCGACAATAGAAAACTTTGTGACAGATTCACCAGAAATTTGTTCGATTGACCAAACTGTACTTGGGGCTTTGAGCTTATGTTTTCATTATAAATTCAAGCTGTAGAACTCCTGTGTTTTTTATGGAAAAAGAAATGGTGTGGGCATAATTGTTCAAGAGTGTTATGTTAGTAATGTACTAGAAGTGATAAAAGGTCAGATAGAAATGGGTATGGATATGATTTAGGGAACAGTTGTAAAATGTTCTAAGCTCTCACGCATTACAAATGGATGACAACATTGAATGGTGATATTTAAAGTGAGCTTGGAATTGGGAGAGAAACAGTTACGGACATTAATGGTTGAAAAAAGTGGTAAAAACTAGGAGAAAAAAAATGTTGCACACAGTTCCGAGAGAAGGTTTGTAAGGAAATGGAAGAGAATGGATTTGGAAGAATAGGTGGATGTAGCTGAAGTTGTAAAGAGATAAGGTGGAAAGTTTTTCAGGGTATCATCTGGAAGAAGGAGGGCTACAAAGAGACATGATGATGGAATGAGGACGTAATGGAGACCGTATAGGAGAAGGGCAAAGAAGAAGCGGGATAAGCAGGAAGATGATGAAAGTAAACAAGGACACATATCATGAGTTGAAGAAAGCAGTGGCAAAGCCAAGAGTGAGGCATGTGATGATTTATTATAATAAATTTGACACAAAGAAAGGGAAATAATATGTATTGATTCGCTAAACAGTGAGAGAGGGATGGGAAAGACATGTTGTAGGTGGGTTAATAGAGGATGAAAACGAAATGTTTTGACTGATTAAGAGTGTTTTCCTCAGAATATTTTAAGAAAGTGCAAAGGAAGAAATGGGAGAGGGGGAGGGAGAGGATAGATGCTACAAACAAATTTAATGAGGAAGTACGACCTAAATCAGTAATAAAGAAGTGAGATCGGCAATGAGCAGAATGAAAAATGGATCGTCAGTTTGTCCAGACAATATCGAGGCATGGAAGTGTTTGGGTTACATGGGAGCGGGGTTCGTGAAGCTGTTTAATGGGATCTTGGAGAGTGCAAGGATTCGTGAAGACCGGCAGAAAAGCATATTGTTGCCACTCTGAAAGAATAAGAGTGGTGTGCAGAGTTATAGTAATTATAGAGAAATAATGGTGAAGAATCATACTTTTGGAAAGGGTTGTGGAAGATAGGGTGACAAAGAAGTGACAAATTTGTGAGGGGGTTTCATGCTAGGTAGAAGCACTGCGGATGCAATATTTGCATTGAGGATGTTCATGGAGAAATAGAGAGAGGGGCAAAAGGAGCTGCAATGTGTGCTTGTGGATCTCGAAAAGGGCATGATAGGGTGCCAAGAGAGGAATTATGGTATTGTTGGAGAGAGTCGGGGTAGTGTTTGGTGATAGTGCAGGATATGTATGAGCATGTGAGACAGTCACGACTTGTGCAGTAGGTGTTCATGAATGGTTCAAAATGAGAGTTCGATTGCACCAAGGTTCAGCGTTAATTATTCCTTGCTTGTTTGCAATGGTCGATCGACAGGCTGACAAATGAGGTGAGAATGGACATTGTAATATGCTAGAAGAGCAGGGAATAGGTTGGGAAAACATAGAGAGCTTGAAGTATGTTCTGGACAGGAGAGAGACAGAGACGGGGGGGGGGGGGAGTGGAGTGAAAGTTAGCTGGACAAAACAAAGTGCATGTGTGTAAATGAGGTATAGCAGCTGCAGGTATGGTGAAACATCAAGGTGTAGAGGTAGCAAATGTAGAGGACTTTATATACTTGGGCTCAATGGGCGAAATGGGACTGCAAAGGGGGAAAGAAGAAGAGAATCATGGCGTGGGGGAGAGTGACAGGGTATCTTCCATAACAAAGGGGAGGATATAGACCAGCTATATGATTTACTGCCTTGAGGTAACAAAAGACAGGAAAAGAGTTAAATGTCCCAGGATTGAACAGTGAACACAATTAGAATAACTTGTGAGAGGACACAACGTTGCAAAGGTTTCGGATAAAAGTGAGAGAGGGAATCAAGAGTGTGGTGGTTTGGGCATATCCAGGAGAGATGCTGAGTATAAGGGAAAATATGTTTGGAAATGGTGCAAAGGGAGGGTGACTAAAAAGGGAATTTCATGGACGTGGTTAGAGGTGATATGACGATAATTGGTGTGACAGAGGACATGTCATGTGTAATATACTGTACGGAGATATGGCCATTATGAGGGACCATATGGCGGTCATTTTGCATGAATTTATATGCAAATTTATGCAAAGTAAGTATAATTAAATCTAAAAAATAGCTAACTTGATTATCACTGACTCTTGTATACTACCTAACAAACATGGGTATAGACACCAGAATTTGACTTTCTACAGGTTTCATGTCCCGAGATATGGTCATAAATAGGTTAGATTTCGGCCATTTTGAACATATAATTCATATGCATGTTTATGCAAATTAGGCGCATATGTCGGTATAACGACTGGAAAATTGTCATTAATTATACAATCCGTTCTTCTACCTGCCAAAATCATCGTAGACATAAAAATGTACTTATACATGATTATGTTAAAACGTAGGCTCCAATGGGCTACATGGCGGCCATTTTGAATCCATTTTTATGCAAATTTTCGCAAATTATGTATGCCAGAACTTTTAAAAGTTTATAATTATATCATATTTGCATTCCATGATCTCAGAAACATAGGTATGGACACCATAATTTAATTATGTGGTTTCCATGTGCAAAGATATGGGCATAATAAGCCATATGGCGGCCATTTTGGATTTATGCAAATTAGATGTCTTTCCCCTATTAGGATATTTTGGGACTTTTAATATGGCGTTCTAGGGACCTCAAAGAAATGCACTGTGGTGGAAAAAATTCTGTTGCAATTAGTTTGAAGTTTGGCCAAATTTTAGACTAAAATGACTGGACTATAGCTGTTGATGAGTAATGTCAGCTTTATCAATGACTAGTTGACAGCAGTATTTAGATTAAAACATACATTTTACCTCTTTTGTTCTGACACGCGTGACTGAATATAACCCTAGCTGTTGATGAATAATGTCAGCTTTATCAATGACTAGTTGACAGCAGTATTTAGATTAAAACGTACATTTTATCTCTTTTGTTCTGACACGCGTGACTGAATATAACCCTAGCTGTTGATGAATAATGTCAGCTTTATCAATGACTAGTTGACAGCAGTATTTAGATTAAAACGTACATTTTATCTCTTTTGTTCTGACAAAAAAATGCATTTAGGGTTTTGAATTGCACCGACTTTGTTAGGGGTCCTGCGTCACGACCGCGCGAACCGTACCTTTTGATAATACAGGGTCAGTGAGCGCACCGCTCGAGCGTATTATGATCACTTTTTTGTTCAGTTCGTGTTCCAAGTGTTGGTAGCGAACACAAATTATCAAATTTCCACACACTCCCTTTTGTTAAAGGGGTTTTTTAACAAGTAAAACACTCCCTTTTGACAAAGAGGGATGTTTGAACACCCCAAACACACCCCTGCGTACGCGTATGTTCCCATGTCTTCCTTCCTTTCTCTTTTTCTTCATTTTATCCTTTCGTTTTTCTTTTCTTGCTTTTTGGTTTTTTTCTCTTCCTCTTCTTCATTCATTTTTTTTTCTTTCCTGCTTTCTATTTTCTCTTCTTTCATTCTTGATGTCTGTTTTCCTACTTTCTATCTGTTTTAAAATTTCTTTTCGTGCTATCTTGATGTCAATCTTCCTTTTCTGTTTTTCTTTAGTTTTCAGTCGTCTTTCTTTTATTATTTCCTGTTACATTTTCTCTATTTCGTTTTACTTTCATTTCTTCCAATCTCTCCGTTTTTCTTTCGTTCCATATTTCTTTGTTACTTTTTCTTCCACACTCTGTATGTTCATTCCATACTTCTTCTTTTGTTCTCTACCATGCAGGCG
>JZLH01S0604605.1:7207-25675 GCA_001188425.1 Eucidaris tribuloides | reverse complement strand
CCACCACCACATTCTCAAAATATCAATGCTCCTCATGCGCGCTCTTCGAGCATTACTTCCAATTGTAAATTATTTTTTTTGCCAGTCGGAAAAATGACTACGTACACCCCTCCCTTTGAAGATGCTCAAGTGACACCCCTGAATAAATTTCAAACTTAAATTTTCTTTGTACAATCCTAACACATGTTGGACCCTAAGCAGTCAAGATTATGTTATTACTAAGGGATACTGTATCATCATAGTTGCATTTTTATCCCCCTCCCCAATACCCCCACCCCCCCCCCCAAAAAAAAAACCCCACGGAATTACATATTTGAAAGATGATAAAGACAGCTTGGACTATTACAATGTACGTAACCTGCGCGGTATAACAGTTTGAAAGATGAGTAGACCATACGTAAAACTTAACAGCAGAGACAAAGCAATATAAGTATAGATTCATAAAGTAAAAATGGTTGAGGTGTCGTTATCATTATTTCATAGATATGCAATTAAACGTATAAAATTTGTTTAATTGTTGTTTTATTGGCTGCATTTTAGGACTTTTAATAAAAAAAAAACTAATTCCAGGAGCACCCCTCTGTCTTAACCGGGTTATCATTCACATCTTGATGGCACATAATACTTATTATTTTTGTTGTGCAGATAGTGAAAATTTTGCTTAATTTTGGATAAAACATGCTGACATGACGTTCAAAACCAGAAAAGTGAAAAGTAAGCTTCTTATGCGACGAAATTCAGTGAATTTGTTAATATGATTATAAACCTGACTCTGGATCGGTGAAGTTCTATAATCACTGGAAAGACATTGGAATATGTCGTCCATAAACTTTAAAGAACGAAATTTGCAATATTTACTGGGAATTTGGTCTTTCAAAAATAACATTGTCACTACATCAGAGCTAGTGAGCGACGTTATAAGAAAAGTGACCGTTCACAAGACTACCAGAAAGTGACCATTGACCATGATTGATTATGACAGAGTACCCACCCTTTAGTATCACAAGAATGCAGAATACAATTGTAATTGTGATTTGTGGATTGACAAAAAGGCCCAATTCGGTAAGAATAAGACTATTCATTTTTGTTTATTGTAATAAACAGTCCTTTATATTTTCTAATCGTATTATTTTCCAGTATTATACATGTAATGTTCAATTGCGAAAGCTATATGCATGAACTTTAGAATAAGTGCGTGAAGAGGTTGAAATCGGATAGAACTATATTGTAGGCACCAAGGAATTTATACTCAGTGTTACATGTATATGTTGTATCCAGTGAATATTGTGATTTAATCATCTACGTTAACGATTTGATATCTTTATAGTACAATAGTACAACCAAACTAATTCGTGTGAGTTAAAATTTAAATCAAATTTGCTTGACATTTGATAATTCTTAAGGTTTCTTGGTTTAAGGGTTAGTTTTTGTACAGATATGGTTTTTGATATATATATACATATATATTAATTCATAATGATCCGTTATGATTACTCTGCGTGTACATAATCAAGATCCACCGTTACTAAGTCTGTAATTTACTGATCAGAATATGGTGGCATTATCTTTAAGACTAAAATGAATTAATTGACGATTAATTAATCTTGTGGTGTATATGATATATATGCCAAAAAGAAATAAGTTTGTGTTTTTGTTGTTGTCCATTACAGATTGATATATCAAAGGGTAAAATCTTTGGGGGCGAAATTCGTTGGGAAAACTTTGGCGACCAAAATAGTTATGTCAATTATTTTCAATACGAATGATTAGAGCTATTGTGATTTTTTCCATTATGGAGGGGTAGGGGAGGGGAGGTTACAATGATAGACAAAATGATGTAGACTTGTGTACTAAAATTTAACAATATCATGTAAATTAATAGGCCGGGCCAAATATTTCAACAATGGAATTTTGTACTTGAAAGCGCGAAACATGCATTGTTGTTTCAGGTAGTAATATTTGTAAAATGACTTGACACAGGCCAATATTACTCCTATGGGGCAGTTCCAACGGTAACGGCGGTGACATTCAGAAACAAATTTTCGGCATTCAAATGGATTTTCATGCATACTTTATCTTTATCAACAAACAAATGGTACATAGACAATAGTTGTTGTACCCACTTTTCAAATGCCAAAAATTTTTACAGTGAGTCCATTGAATTAATGAGATATGAATATTCATAATCATGGTTACGGCGTTGACGTAAAATGGCATGCATAATTGACAAGAAAACATTTTGGCTCAAACTCTGTGAACTTCAAATGGCTTCACACTTTAAGTTATTGATTGGATTCTCTGATGTTCTAAGTTTAATATGCCGCCATTTTTAAGAAAATTAGTTGAATATTTTCTCAATTATGACTTAAAACTTAAATCAATATCTGGTTACGGCGTGACGGTTACGGCGTGACATCTGAAACATCCACACACAGGCAATGCAAATTGACTATGTCTCCCTTGCTACTTAGGAAAACATCCCTGAAATTTGTTTTGATCCCAAACTAAGTTGAAATTAAGGTATTATTAAAACTCTTTTATGTCAATCATCATATCTTCAATTTCCCCAGCCCTCCTGGGGGCCCAGGGGGGCCGGGGCCCACAAGGGCCCAAACTACATAACTCTCTAACCACAAGCCATTTGTAACCAAACTTGGGTGGTAGATGTATGACAGGGACCTCAATGTTATTTTGGGGTCAAAGGTCACATATGTAGGTCAAAGGTCAAATGAGGTCAAATAATATAAACTTGTAATTTTCTACTGGCATTGGTATCAGGCCATTTGCAACTAAATTGTATCAGATTTCAGATTTAATCATTTATTGTCCATATCAGGATATTTGTTTTGTTTACATGTTTTTTCCACAAAATATACAATACATTACATATTACACTACACAAACAACATTCAATGTGACATGTAGACAAACATAAACATTTGTATCATTATTAATATTATTATTACTAGCATTATTATTGTTCAATAGTATAACATCATATTCACTATTATATTCATTACTATCGTTTCAAATATTCATCTCTATTGCAATATTTGTAAGAAAAGTAGAATCTGATTTTTTGAAAATGTATAGGTAATTATTAAAACTTAGATGTAGCTAGTATACTGAAACGTTATTACACAGGATTAACTAGGGTGGGAGTGTGAAAGATTATTGAATCTTGATTAATTAGTACAAGGTAATACGGATGGTTCTATGTCTTTATGGTACAAGAAAATAACGATATAAATTTTTACAAATCATTTAATAGGCGGATGGAGTATGGTATAAATGAGTATGGTAAGGTAGATACCCTACATGTATAAGGTAAATTAATTTAGGGGTCAAGGTCAAATAAAGTCAAAGGTCAAATGAGCTGAAAAAGATTCCTGACATGTGAATGTACAATTCAAATAGGAAATTGGAAGACAAATTCATAAAATGAGAAATATAATTTCTATTTTTGGGGATAAACTATCAATTTTTCCAAGTTCAAATTTGATTTTTAGTTTTACATATTGTAAAATTTATTGAATTCTTCATACCAGAGTTATTTTTATGAAACAGTTCAATTTTGCTCATCAAAATGGTGTATAACTTCATAAAACAATAAAAACACATACATTCTTAAAGTTTATTTTTTTTGCAAAAACAATAAAAAAAAAATAGAATTTCTCAAAAACAACTTACCAGTTCATGGGTTAAGCAAATTTGATGTTTCACTATTAGCATTCTATACTTGCATAATGTAGCTGATAGTACACATTTAACACAAAACATTAGCTCAAAACAGTCTACTGTTTTAACTTCCACCAAGGACCCTAGAATCAGAATGCTGCTGTAATTTATGCCAGGGAGCATCTTTTGATGTGAATGAGGATGATCGATCCCAATGTCATCATCTGAGGAAATATCCTTAAAAACCTTACATAAATGCTACTGCACAAAGCCTGCTGACAAAGAACTCATTTGCATATCAATTAAAACCTCACAGAACAGGTCACACCCTCACAGCATGACACCCTGATGTCTCTCTTCAAACTCTCTTGTAGGGAGTGAGCTTTGGTCAAAGTGTACATGCAATTCAATGGGATGTCACGCCGTAACCGTCACGCCGTAACCAAAATGGTTACGGCGTGACACATTTTAAATGGCCGTAATTCTCAAACAAAATCCAATCAAATTTAAAAAGTGCATGTAATTGATAGGTATAGATGCTCTTGATTTGCAAATAAATTATTGTTGCATTTGATCCACTTATTTTAAAAATATTTTAAAAATATGCATTTTTGTGGTTACGGCGTGACATTTTGAGGTGAATTCACGTTTGTGTTCAATGATGTGGAACGAAGGCGGCATAGCAAAAAAATGATGTGAAAAGTATTTTTTCATGTATCATGCTTTCATAACAAAGGAAAATCGAAGTATATTTTCACTTTCCAGGTGCAATTCTTACACATGAAATTTAACTCAAAAAGTGCAAATTTGGCAATTTTAAATGAAATTGAATAAAAATTCCATTTTTAACCCTAAAATGCACTAAAAAGCATGTAACATGAACAGATGTTGAAAATTTAGACTTTCAGCTTTCATATGATACCAAATTTGTCACGATACAATGAATTTGAAATTTTGGGGGTCATGTCCTGGTTTGCTTGGAACTGCCCCTATGTATTTAAAAAGAATACATGTAGCATTTTCCTTTTCTTGTTGTTGTTGTTGTTGTTTTAATTGTCATTATTCTATTATCATTATTATTATTATTATTATTATTATTATTATTATTATTATTATTATTATTATTATTATTATTATTATTATTATTATTATTATTATTATCATCATTATCATCATCATCATCATCATCATCATCATCATCATCATCATCATCATCATCATTATCATTATTATGTCTTATATCCTATATTATCTTATATTCTCATGTCACAGATCATTTCCCAATTTTTCAAATAACAACTCAACCACTGAATAATAAACAATCCCCGAAGCTAATTTTTTCCATGATTTATCTGATTCCTCTATTAACAATTTAATACATGATTTAATCATTGTTGATTAGAATATGGTTTTAATTCACAATGATCCTGATAAAGCTTATAATTCTTTTTGCGATATTTTCAAATCATTCTATGAAAAGAATATAATTAAAACATGTAAGAAAATGAATAAGTATATATGAAACCTTGGATTAATATAGATTTCGTTAGATTAATAAATAAAAACAAAGAATGTTTAAAAAAAAATTGTAAGAATCCGACTACTCAACATAAGAATAACTACAAAAAAATCGCAATAAAACTAATAGATTACTTAAAAACGCAAAGAGGAATTTTTATTTTACCCAAATTGAAAAAATAAAAGAAATATAAAAATCTTAGGCAATTATAAACAAACACTCCCTTCTCACATGAATGTTAATGGAAGTAATCTCACTTGTCCGGAAGATATTTCTAACCATTTAAATGATTTATTACAAGCCTGTTAACGAAAATGAAATTATCAATATTGTAAAAAGCTTTAAAAGCTCTAACAGTTGTGGAATAGGCCACCTTTTTCATAAAGAAAATCATTTATTGTATTTTAAAACCAAATCTTTCACTCCTCACGGGCGTTGTACTACAGAAATTAAAAATTGGTAAAGTTACACCAGTCTTTAAAAAAAATGATCGACATACTGAGAATTACAGACCCATTTCCATATTACCATTTTCTCCAAAATATTAATTTTGAAAAAGTAATTTATAATCGTCTCTTTGATTACTTGAAAAAAAAACCCCAAAATATTCAACCCTTGACAATATGGTCAATATGGTTCCATATATCAAAAATGCTTAAACCGAAATGGCGTTAATTGAAAAACCATGACTACTGTATATCTTTACGAAATTAAAAAAAAATCGCACACTAGGAATCTTTTTCAGATCTCAGCAAAGCAATCGATAATATTGATGGTATTCGTGGTCACCCTTATTTTGACTAAAACATTATGTAACTAATGACCGATTACAGTATGTTTCTTTTTTGATGATGTTTTTTCTCAAACTGTCCATATCACATGTGATGTACTCCATGGGTCTATATTGTCTCCATTATTGTTTATTATATATGTAAATGACTTTAAATGACTTATGTTTTCTTTCATTCTTTTTGCTGAAGATATCAATTTAATCATATCTCGTAATAATTTTACGAATTGTGAAATATATTAAACACTGAATTATCAAAGGTTGCATGTTGGTTTAGTAAAAACAAATGAGCTATAAATATTGACAGATCAAATTTTGTGTACTTTTGTAAAAGAAAACATAATTCTCATGATTTACTTCATAGCCTATACATGAAGATTAAAGACACTCAATTTAAACAAGTTAATAGTACCAGATTTCTAGGTGTATAGTGATGAACAGTTAACTTGGACATGACATATTAATGTATCTCAAAAGTTTTTCGAAGAATATTGGTATCATCATCAGCAAGCTACGTCACATCTTGCCTTAAAATATTATCATTATGTTGTATAATGCATTGATCCTCATCTTAATTATTGCAATATTGTTTATGAAAATACCCACCCGTCTAAATTGGATTGTCTGTTTAACTTCAAAAACGCTTTGAAAGGCTTTATACTTTTAGTGATTTTATGGCACCATCAAAACGTTTATTTACATTTTTAAACATTCTTAACATATACCAATTAGACAAATTCTGCACGGCAAATCTAAATTTTAAAATCATCTTAAATATTATGTCTGCATTGAGTAATGGTATTCATAATTATGAAACCCCAAATATTAATCAATATAACATCTGTGGAATACTTTGCTTTTTTCATTTCGACATTCTGGACCATATGTTAATGGAATTACTCACTAAATGATATTACTGAATCCCTAAAAACCTATCAGATTAAATCATACTGTATATCTGTACATTAAAAAATAGCTCTCCTTTGGGAGGGTTTACAATTATCTCACTTTAACTGGACCAGTGTATCTCTTTTAATTCCACCGTTATTTGTTTTACTATATTGTTCAAGTAATTTTTGTCATAGGAATACTGCCTCGACAGAATGTTTTGACATTTTGTTTTAAAATTGTTTTACCATATTATTTTGCATGTTTTTTTTTTCTTTGCCCGTTGCACTTGTTTGTTGGTTTCTTTATCTTGAAATTGAAATAGATTTGAATGAAAAAATATATATATATCAATTAGGCCTATTGCCTATAGCCCCCGGCCCTATCTATCATTCATAATCTATATTGTCAGTGCAAATTTTGTTTTCTGAACTTTGTACTGTTTGCCTATCTAGTAAATGCCCTTGTGCCTCTGGAGAAGGATTTCTAAATATGTTAGAAGCGACAGGTAATACAGGTATAAAGAAAATTTAATTAATTCTGTTGGAAAGCCATATTCTTTTACATGTATATTACAAAACATTTGTTACAAGGTATAAAGATTTTCTCTCACCATAATCGCCAGCGAGAGCCCGGTTAGCTCAGTCGGTAGAGCATCAGACTTTTAATCTGAGGGCCAAGGGTTCGAGTCCCTTATCGGGCGCAGCTGAATTTTTTTTTTCTCTCTAGTCATCACTTTTTTATTTTTATTTTTATCATGTTGTATCTTGATTTTCATGCCAATTAGTTTTGTTTTCGGAAACAAAAATACATAAAATGAATTATGTGCTAATTTTAAACGGTTTTTGTCCCCTCACTTTGGCGTCCAAAATCAAACCCCTTTCTATTTTGCTTCGATAGAGGGCGATCGTCTTTTAGCCGTGAAATAGATTTTATCGGGACAGTCCCATATGTTTCATTTCACGTGTTGTGTCTATAGTACTTCCTTCGCATAAAAAACTAATGAGTCAAGAAGACCGTCTAAAATGGTTTAGACGTGTGTCTTTCGTTCTTCATTTGTAAGTATTTACTATTACTACTGTACCAGTAAACTCACATAGATGTTATTGCATTTTGATATTTTATGTGAGAAAACTGTGGTGACGACGCGACGCGACGTGCAACTGCAAGTTAATTATTATTTATTGTGCGTGCGGGCTATGTAAAATAGATCTAACGTTAGATCTATGTCACAGCAAATTCGGCAGTTGCTAAAAAAAAAAAAATGGTTAACGTTAGATATAATGTCGGTAACAAAAATAACGAAACGTCAGAAGAAACCACTCAATCATGTCAATTTGGCAGCAGGTGGCAGGCGGCGGGCACCGTGTAGATCTCTAGGTAAATTACAATTTTTAGTTTGATGATTTATGAACACTGATGAAAATGTTTCAAAAATGTATTGTTAATCATTCTTGGTGAACTCCGTCTCCGAGAAAAGTTGATAAACTGAGACTGCATGACTGAGTCTGAGTGAGGAGGCACTACTTGTTTGCTGTTATGAATATACATAGCCCCACATGCGGCATGTGAGGGCTTGCACATTAACATTTGATTCAGTTACCTGGTTACGATACAAGGAAATGGACCGAAGGCTTCGACCTGTGTATCGAGTACGGTCGTTTTTCAGACTCTGAGGTTTTAACGGACGATTTTGACGGACATTTTACAGGTACCTAGACTAGATCTACCTGTAAGTGTAAATGTCCGTCGAAATCGTCCGTTAAAACCTCTGAAAAACGACCGGACTTGATACACAGGTCGAAGCCTTCGCTTCGGTCTACATCCACATTACAATCTGACAATAGACATCTAACTTCATTGTACATGTACATAAATCTGCTGTGACTCAATCATTTCTAGCAAAACTTGTGCTTGTCGGCAATTCACACGTATAGAAACACCAACTGAACACTGCGCAAAGTCCACAATTGAAATTGTCATAACTTTCTTTTTAACTGTACAGTTTTTGTGAATTTATAATTATATCAAAATGTAGCTAGTGTTCCTCTCAATACTGCAATAATCTGAATTTTTATATCTGTCACCAAGTGCCTGGTTTTGCTAGATCATGTCACATTATGTGTTCATCTGACCATTTTTCCACCCTTTTTGTTTATTATTGTATACCCCCCAGCATAACTTAAGGTCAAAGGTCAAGAAAGATGGAGAGAGGTGAGAGCAACCAGAGAGGACACAAACCGGTGCAGATCTTCGGTGATGGGGTTCATGAATTAAAACTTGGACGCAGTTTCCAACAAGACAACAGCAGTGGCTTCCATACAATCAGATGTAAGATAGATATGACTCTCTAGGACTCTACCTACACTCTGTACACTATTTATTTTGTTGGCTGTCTGAAACAGTGACAGTTATTTCTCCATTGTTTGCTGTCAAATTTGTGCATTTTGTGGAAATGGTATTAAATCAATGATAGCCCTAGGCTATTTCATGCTTTATCATAATGTGAATAATGAAGTATACACTTCCCTAAATGACAGAACTAAAAAAAAATGTTTGATTTTCATCCAAATGTGGCAAAAAGGGGGGTTTGGTATTCTGTATGTAATGGCATTGTATTCATCTTTTGGGGATGACAAGCTGGTACAAAAGCGCAGAAATACTTTTTTGACTCGTACTATATCAGGGTTGGCATATTTCCCGGACGGTTGCCTTATTTCCCGGACGGGTGGGAAATACCGGGAAATACCGGTATTTACCACCTTTTTACCGGGAAATACTGGGAAATATAAAATACGCTACCATACGGGTGGGATAATTACTGTTTGATAGTACTGGAATCTAAGAGGTTACTAGTACATGTTCTTTCAATGGTGTTTTTGGACAAGTTTGTTTATATTAGAGTTTGTCAATTGGTTAACTTTGATTATCTGTTGTTTTTATGAAACCAGATTTAATTAACATTGGGTCTGGCTCACTGCCCGATGAGCCTGCCATTGTCTTGGACAAGAACAGTGGGCTAGACAGACTAGTCTGTCATTCAGTGTTTGGGTACTAGATCTAGAGGCATTTAACGAATAAGTTCACTTTCAAGCATTCCAATTCGAGAAAAACTTCACCTGGGTCTGGATAATGGACACTGGTTATTAGCAAGGGCATCTAAACACCAGCAGAGTATAGGCAAGGTGTAGATGTAGACAAGAGAATGGACATGGGGATGCAGACATATGGAGTCACTTGTAAGATGTGACCCTGAGTCTACGTAGACAAAAGTGGCAAGTACAGTCCGATAGACTGAGGGTACATAAGATCAAGGGTCCGATAGACTGAGGGTCTCATAGACCAATTTTTAAAAAGGGTCTGGTAGACCAACTTTCAAAAAAGGGTCCAATAGACTGAGGGTCTGATAGACCAATTATCACAAAGGTTCTGATAGACCGATCGCATCCTTTTTGATAATCGGTCTATCGGACCCTCTGTCATTCAGACCCTTTCTGGTAATCAGTCTATCAGACCCGTTTTGAAAGTTGGTCTACCAGACCCTTTTTGATAATCAGTCTATCAGACACTTTCCGTTAATGGAAAATATGTCCATCAGACCCCCGGTCTATTGGGTTTCCCCCAAAGTGGCAAACCCCCGGATTGACACTCTGGTGGAGCATGTTGGACAAAGGTGCCACTGCCATGGCATAATTACATCTGTTCACTTTCTGTTAAAAATCTATCCATTGTCAATTCACAATTTGTGACTTGTGAGTTCTATTTAGGACATAGTTTTATAGTACCTACATGTACACTATACCATGTAGACTACCCACATGTTACAGTTGACTGGTGTTGTGCATTTTGTAATGTATAAAGGGTCTCAAAAGAGAAGAAAGTCACTCTACTTCTGCTTGTTCATCACCCATGACATCATTACCTTCTACAAACTGGCAATGCTTGAAATTACACTTGGGTCTTGGTCCTACACTATAGTTCGTAATCTAAAACAATGTTATTGTGAAACAACAAGGCCTCATAAAAAATACAAATCACTAAAAAGATGTTGAAATTCACATACAGTATGTTTGTATGTAATCCCTATTCCTAAACAAACAAAGCTACACTATGTTCCATAATGCTATTAATGAACTGTTATATCACTACTGTCACTATCACATAAATGAACAATTTAATTGCACTGATAATTGTCGCTGTTAGGATGCAATCATTTGCACTCTTCTAGTTACAACCAATAATCTTGGAATTTTCTTCTATTTTTTTCATTATCTAAATACAGTATCCGTCCACTATGAATATTGGCAATTAGCAGTTCTATTCAATTCCTTACTTAAGCCATAATCCCACACACGTCCCATGGGGCCAGTGTACAAACTATAGGCTACATTACATATACAAGTTAATAAGAGTTTTTTTTTCATGCATACTGTCTGGAAAACTGTCATAAGAAAAAGAATTGAAAAAAGAATGCAGAATTGACATGGGGAAAATTTCTTGCATGGTCCCGATTGATAACCAAGTTATAAATGTGGACTCGTGGAGCGAATATATAATTTCAAAATATATCAAATGTAGGGGTACAGTTAAATAGAAATAAATGAATATTTAGATCAGATTACCTATGTAGACAATTCTCTAGCAATATCTTCTCATTAACATGAAGAAAAAGTTGTCAAAATTGATGTTTTAATCTTATTTCCCGCTTTTTGCCATATTTACCGGACGGCCTCTTATTTCCCGGACGGTATTTACCGGTAATTACCGCCGGTATTTCCCACCAGTTATAGTTCCCGCCCAACCCTGTACTATATTGTCTACATACATTTAGCTCTATTCCCCATTCATTTTGACCACAATGACCAGTATGAATGAAAAAAAAAGTCTCTTCATGTTAGATGTATCAGGCTTTTCAGTACAAGCCTGTCTTCTCTTCCCAAAGGGTCGCAACATGAAATTTACAAAGACATATTCCAAAAATGTTCATGATGTCATGGAAAGAAGGGCATAAAGTCATCAAATGTGAGAATCCATTATGATGGACTTATGCTGCATACAAACATGATGAAAATGATAATTCACCACCGTTGGGGATTATTTGTTATTTGACAGATGATTTCAAGCCTGCATCCGTCGACCATTCCAAAGAAGCCAGCCTGGATGTCGGTGAGAGCAATGAAGTCAACATAACATTCCCCAATGTGGAGGTAAGTACAGGCCTTCAAGCAAGACACTTTCAAACGTAGGGAGAAATGATCAACAGACAGAATCTGAAAAAGAGAGAACGGTAACGGTAGGTAAAATGAAAAGCAGGTGGAGCAATTGTGGTATTCATGAATAGTTTTCATTGATACAGAACTGTTTGTAATCAAAATTTTGGTAAGAATGTTGACTTATGACTAGAATCTGACTATCTTTGTAACTCGAAACTAAGGGGTATGTCAGTTACTTCCTTTCAACAAAGTAGACTGACGTAGAGTTTGTACCAAAACATAGGTGTAGAAAAGTGGATTGACAGCCAAAAAAAAAAAAAAAAGTAGGAACAAGAGTAAAAAATTAAAAGTTGGAAAAGTTTGGCCACATGAAAGCCTTTCGAGTAAGCTGTTTCACAGTTGGTATCCCAGAACAGTGGCATAGCCAGAGAACCTGTTAAGGAGGCTTGATTTTAGCTTTTGGGTGGGGTCCAGGTTGTGGTATTTATGGCAACCTTTGCAGTTTTGGGTAATCTACTCCATACGAAGCTTCAAAGATTATGACCCAAAGGCGTATTCATTTTCAACCAAGTGCCAAGTTCTCTGGATGGTCTATTTTTTTAATTCAGGTATTCTATATCCAATCACTTAGAGACTGATCTCATCAATACACTGATATATAAGAATTGTATATAAGAATGGACTATTATTATCATTACTATTATATATATCTGTATTTTTTTCTCCAGAATAAAGGACCAGACAGCACAGTGTTTGGTGGCTCCAAGAAGCCGTACCAGAAGGAATGTGTCCTCATCTATGACCACCGGACTGGAGAGTTTACGCTGGAGAGGCTGAGTTGCAATATCCAAGTCAAACGGCAGAGGTAATAGCATTTCCAGCAATGACAGAACTTTACAAAACAACATACTAAAAGGGAAATAGCAGAATTGGAAAAAGACCTTACTTTGGGGGTAAGACTATTTTAGGATGAAGTACAGTGTTCAAGGCTTCTGCTGTCTAAATTTCATGGTCAGATGTTTAGAACTTTGGTAACAATCACTATCAGTACTCATTGTGTAGCTTTGATGTGAATCAATTTCTATCTGAGAAAACAAAGCAAATTTCAAGAAACATTCCAGCAAATTTCAGTTTGTAATTATTATTTCAATCCACTTCTCAGACAAGAAGGGACAAGCAAGGCCCAACTGTCGTCCAGGCCTCTTTCAGGGTCATCCAAGAGTTCGCCGAACCCAAGGTCATCAGCCAAGAGGAAAGAAACCACACCCACACACTCCCCAGCACCTCCAGCAGAGGTCAAAGGTCAGTATCTTCCTTCCTCTTTGTCGACATATTAACCCGTTGGCTGCAGGAAATGGATGTACCATGTTAACTATGGGAATTCCAGAATCTCGGAGACAATGGGTTAAGTAAAGTGTATCGAATGCAGTGTATGTTTCAAATGGCAATTTTGGCAAGACTAATTGGTGTATGTCAGATTGTTTACTGAATCATTCAGTGATACTGTGTATGCTTTTAAATGTCGTTTTTCATAACTACACATCCTGCAGAGTCTTATACATTGCATAAAGAGTGTAAAATATTGCACAAATTTAACTAAATAATTCAATTTGCCTCCTTAAATTTGATTAATCATTTCTTTTAGATGTCATATCTTATACAAAATTGCACACCATTCAATGTAAAAAAAATTTCTACATACACGTAGCAGTCATTTCCAAATGCATCATATTTGTAATGCAATACCAAGAAAATTATTCCCTGCAATTATCATGCACTTATGGTATTTGTGCATCTCGTTTATTTGTATCTGCTAATGTCTAAAAACATCTTAATCACAGTTTTGTTGATTAGATTAAGATGTTATGATAAAATAATATTCATTTCCTTTTCCAGTTGAAAGGTCCCCTGCCCCTCAGCCTTCTCCACCCACTCAACCTTCCCCACCCCCATCGTTACAACCCTCCCCACCCCCATCTGCACCCTGCAGTGTCCCCAGCGCCGGAGACAAGGCGGGGGACTCGTCTGACAGCTACATGTCGGCCAGCGATAGCGACGACGACAGCAGTAGCAGCAGCAGCGGGAGCAGCTCCAGCGACCAGGAAGAGGAAGTTGGAGGGCATGAAGGGAAGACTGGCAGATGGAACGATAAACAGGATCACCATAGTAACGCATCAGGTGAGGCAAAGTAACCCATTGACTCCTAGTTTTGACTATTCAGTAGGTTTAGCACAAGAGTTGATGCCATTCCAGGAAGCAATGGCTTAAAGTTAGGTATAGTTCTCCGTCCGTTTCAAGATGACATTGTAATTAGCATCATCAGATAATTTTGCTCAAAAATGCTACTCAGTTGAGCTATCTCATATCGGCTGACTCTTTTGGCACATTTTTCATAAAAGAGGTTAATTTTTGTAGTTTTTTAATTAAAGGTATTGGCTAACATTTACCACAGTTTAAAAAATCTGAGCTACATGATTCCCCATGCTACCATTGTCTTTGATAAGGTTTAAAAATGACGCCCTGAAAAAATTGTATTTCAAAATGATTATTTAGTGCTTTAGAAAAGTGAAAATCGTAAGTTGATCGGATTCACCTGCCCATTTTCTCCCATAGACTTACTGTGTGTACACCTAGGCTATTTAAACTCGCCCCGAGTTTTGATTATTTATTCATGCATAACTTGCCATTGGCAGTGTAACTTTCCAAACTTTTTTATTCTAGGGTGTTTAATTGTCCATATGAACACTACTATGTAGTTCAGATATCAAAGTTTGACAATTTTTTAAATTGAAGCTCCACAATGTTAGCCTATCACTTTAAACAAAACTACTCAATCTGGAATTTGTCCTTCAGGGTAGATTACTCAGTATTGAAACAATTGGCTTAAAATTTGTCACTGATAAGAAATGACATCATCATCATCATCATCATCGTCATCATTATCATCATCATTTAATCGTAGTAATCTTCAACCTGTTTTTCAGTCACTATTGTCAATAACGATATATCATCTGTATTTTTAGGAATGGCAAGAAAACCATCACCGATGCAGCCTAGTCCTCTGTCCAGACTACAAAACGTCAGTCCACAACTATCACAACTCAGTAAGTACTGTGGGGCACTTCTTTTAACCTTCTAATGCCATTCCAAGAAAACTCCATAGATATTTTGGAAATGGTACCAAAAGCATTAAAATTTATTAATCTGATAAATCAATTTTACCCTTGCAAATTTTTTTTTTTCAACTATGCCAAAACTTCAGTATGTCTGTTACGAACTACTTTTCTGTGATTTTTTTTTCTTAACAAATATCATGTAAGCAAATATTTAAAATTCATCAAATTTTGGATACATTATTTAATGACAAGAGAAGGCAGATTGTACCAAATTATTGTCAGATCTCTGATTGTTTCAAGTAAAATTTACCTTTCACTATTACACCTCAACTAAAATTTTCATTTTTATTTGACACTAATTCTGACCAACAGTTCAGTTAAAGACAGCGTACAGATTTAATATATTGTGAAAAATGAATTTTTCTCCAATTGTCTTGTTTATATATAACTATATCATCTAGTAATCCTCTCAAAATCGTACACTTTCAAATGCTTCCAACCTCATGGAGTTAATTTCAAAAAGTATAACTGATGGGGTGGGGGATGTTTTGTCACAGGTAATGTACATAGCTATATCTGCTCTCTAATCACTTAAACATCGTAATATGCCATTACAAACAGTTGTGGGTAAGTTTATTATTCTCTGATGTCTCTGGTTTTGCAATAAAATACTTATGAAAGATTGATAAAAAGTATGTGTGATCCACCAAAACTGTATACTGGCTTGAAAAATACCTTTTATTCCTTTTACTTGCACCATACAGGTAAAGACCTTCAACTCAGTGAATCATCAGGTAGTGACAGCGACAGTGACTGACAGAGACAAGAGATGATCACTTCATCCTCCTATGGAGGATGCTTATTTGTGCAATTGGAGACAGAAGAAAGAGTATATATATTTTTTGGGGAAAAGCATAACCGTTAACTACTGTCATAGTGGATATTATTTTCAAGTGACTACAACACTGTGGTATGATTGGATTTATAAATAATTCTTCTGTGAAAAGCAGCAAGGTAATGAGGATGGGTATGATTTCAAGCCAAGAGTCATCAAACAAAGGCTTTCCTGGATTTTACAAGTTTTGAATGGTGCTTTAATCAACTTGCCAGGCAGTTTGATTATTTGTTTGGGAGTGGGATTTTGGTTCTTTATATTTCTTGTATATTTCTACTATATTTCTAACTACCTTGCAGATATTATATATCTTGCAAATGCGTATTGCCAAATTTTTTTTTTTTTTTTGGGCGGGGGGGGGGGGGTAGGTAATTTAAAAGTCTGTGTGTACTTAGAATTGGCCTCAGGAGTGACAAAACGTCAAACAATTTTAATGAAGATTAGATTTTATTGTAATAATGTAGCTGACAACTAGCCAGATTTTGTTCTCTCCAAATGTCATTTATGCTCAATTAACACTTTATGTGCTGCTGGCGCATCTGCTTGCCCACGCTTAACTTCAATAAGCTGCTGATGGCGCACTGATTCGCCAAGAGATTGTTATACCTCTTAACTCCATATTTTGTCACCGAATTGACTATATATTTTTTTGTGGAATGAAGTGACATGTAACCATTGAATTAAATGTGTAGGAAAGAATTGTGCCAGTTATGTTTCTTCAATTTTTAGGCAAAAATGTAGTGTTATGGAAAGTTCGAAACAAGCCAGGTTCTGGCTAAGTGACAGCCCAGTGACAAAAGCATTAATCTTAAAAATGGAAGCACTGTTGTGAAAAGATGGCTTTCCTCCTTCTTACTGTGTGTGTGTGTGTGTGTGTGTGTGTGTGTGTTTTTTTTGGGGGGGGGCCTCTCCTGAACATTTGACATTCTTGAGATACAAGGGTTTGACAGTCCCTCACCATGAATTATCTAATTCATTGATTGTGTTTTCAGACGGTAATATATTTACTGAATTGTTCATTTATTTGTAGGTGTGTATGAAGTATTGGTAATAACGTGTTCCAAACACAATGCATTGATCACTTGGAGTATTTTGTAAGGTTTACAAACAACTAACTACAGTGTGTCTTGATTCCCTGCCAACCGACTGCCTTTGTGATTGAAAAGATAACCTTGAGATGTCACCTTTCCCATTGCTACAGAGGGTAATATTCACAATTGAAATTTAAATTATTTCAATGGCATCTTGGCAGGAGTATTGCACAAAGGGGAGGGGTAGGAGATCCTTCAAAATGTAACCAGCTCTGGCTTGATGAACTACATCTGAAAAATATGTATGCCTTGAAGGATTGACTTGCCATTTTTGGATGTAGTTCAAATTTGTGTTACTTTTAGTGAAAACAATGACACATTTTGCAAACAGTAATTTTATTGTTTTCTGTTTTGGAAATGAAAGGTCAACACGAGGTTTACTTTCTAACGTGTATTATATATTTTGGAATGAGTATCAGTAGACATTTACTTTTGTAGATGTACAAGTAAATTCTACCTCTGATAATTTTTTTTCAAAGGTACTGTACTTAGTGGCAAAAGAGAATTGGATGAAAAGTGAGAATGCTTTGCTTTAATCATAGTGCACATAACTTCTTGTCCTGTTGCAAAAAGCTGTGCTATAATTTTATTTGTGTATTAAGTGAATTGTGTCTTCTGCAGTGGAATATTGGAAGCACATTTATGTTCACTCATTATTAAATCTTTGTGATACATGTATTTAACAAGGATGCCATTTTGAAGGCAGTCACCCTTTTTAACAGCAAACGAATAAGGAGCTGTGTCTGGTCAAGCAAATAATGAAATATGAGAAATGTAGTGAAATTCAGACAATTTAAGGCTGTTCAAATTGAACTTAACCCGTTGGAGACGATTTGATTTCGCTTTAACACGCATTTCCCATAGACCTCGTGACGAGATATCTCGTCACTCGTCTTCAACGGGTTAATGGTGCCATACTGTCGTTTTCTAATTTTATAATTTTATTCAGGGGTGCAGTAAAATATTTTTTAAATTATGAAAATGAACAAACATTCAAGGAGTTGTCACTTTGCTCTGAAACAAGTAATTGCAACAAGGAAGAAATACAAGTACAGTACAAAATGCTTGCTTATAAACTTGTTTGCAAGTAAAAAGAATGTAAATTTGATTTAATGAAATAAAGAATAAGCATAAAAGCAAAGAGTAGGTTCATACAAACCTTGGCTTAGTCAAACTTGTACAAGTCCAAAAAAATGAATGTCTAATTTCCCCTCCTTTGTTTCCCTCATTTTTTATAAGCCTTCCAAGTTTGAAATTTGTCTTAACCCATTGGCTAGG
>JZLH01S0604602.1:30208-60799 GCA_001188425.1 Eucidaris tribuloides | reverse complement strand
TGTTGATGAGGAGGAAGAGGGGAAGGATGGTGATGGTGAGGATGATGATGATTGTGGTTTTCGTGATGATGATAGTGATGAGGAGAAGGAGCATAATGATAATGAGGATGATGGTAATGATGAGGATGATGGTGATGGTGATGATGATGATGATGATAGTGATGATAATAGTGGTGATGATGATGGTGATGGCGATGATTGATTTTGGTTTGCAAGGACGTCACAAAAGTGTGTGTGAAAGGGGGCATCATGTTTGCTTGGTGAGGGAGCAAGGTGACAGAAGAGGAGAGGGTGTGAGATGGTGGTTTACTCCCTTTCCTTGCAAGGGAATTTCCAAACAATCTGCTTCAACAAATTTTCATTTTGAATAATTAAAATGATTTCCTACCATACATATCAAAGTTTAAGATGTGAAGGAAGAAAAATGCGGTTCTTAGTTATGGTTCAGCCCCCCCCCCCAAAAAAAATGTGAGTGTAGGGCGGGGGAAATAATATGATGGCCCCTCATTTTCGAAGTGTGTGTGTGGGGGGGAGGGGGCGTGTTTGGGTGTAAAGCATTATTACCGTGGTACCGTGAACACCCAATATTTCATATTTGCATAACCAAAAGTCATAGCTTCTTCAATGGGACGAAGTGCATTGCGATAAAGTAGCATGTATCATTCTTGTCAATAAAATACTGGTGTTTTAATGACAACTTTTTCATAGGGTGGGGGTACACCAAAATAACTTTCAGACAAGACGTGTGTCAGATAATCGAAAATCGATCAATCAACCAACCAACCAACCAACCAACCAACCAACCAACCAACCAACCAACCAACCAACCAACCAACCAACCAACCAACCAACCAACCAACCAACCAACCAACCAACCAACCAACCAACCAACCAACCAACCAACCAACCAGCCAACCAGTAGAAGTCTTTATATTTCCAGATTTGCCAAAATCGCCTTTGATTTGACCGGCAATTAGTTTCGTTCCTGACCTCCGACAAGCCAAAAAGACCCACATGAAATGAAACAAAACGAAGATAAATATTTTTTTAAAGTCCAGCATAATTTATAAGTGTTCATCACAAATTGGTGACGTTAACAATGTTGACTACTAGGAGATATTACTAGTACACCATGATTTACAGCCATGTTACACCTCATAAATGTAATTGACAAATAAACGTACAATATTAATTTCCGTATTTAGGCTTGAAATGGGTAATACAGTTAATAATTACCTAGCAGTGGCGAGCGTGCGCCGCCAAAAGATTTAATTAATCGTAAATTTCTCTCTTGTCAGATGGTCGGGTCTTTTGGCATATGAAACATTTTGTAGTTCGTCACGTCACGTATGATGGTTTCTGCCTCCGCGCCTTTCTAATTCAGGTAAACCTTTTGGAATCGCAACAAAACTTCCCAGACTTATTTGCATGTGATATTCTGAATACAGTCTGCAAAGGTTGTTGTGAGCTCTCGTTCAGGAGAGTGCAGCCTTACACGATCCTCCAAAAACGCACTTAATAGTCGATCTGTTCAGATGTGTAGTTAGATTGCTGGACAAAAATTAGATCATCATGCCGACGCTTTGGTCAAATTCGACGACTTCGCGTCTTTCGGAACAAGTTGGTGAAATTCGTTTGGATGGCGCGTTTGCTGTGCTGTATCCGTTGTACTATGCCCAGATGCCGATCAGCATATTATGTAACATCTTTGCCTTGTACGTCTTAAACTGCAACAACGATATCTATGATCCACCTACGCTATTCCTGTTAAAGGTATCGGTAGCTAGTTGGTTATGCTTCGTTCTGGCGAGCGCAGTGATTGCCCTAATTCAATCATTACTCCCTCCCCGTGACGTAACGAAGTATTTTACCGCCATTATCTCGACGATGTTTTTTAATTCCCTGGGGATTACGAGTTGTCTGCATATCAACAGGTATCTTATGATCCTAAAGCCCTTACGATACCCATCCTTAGTAACCATAGTGCGGATGAAACGTTTGGTTGCTGTATTAATTGGCTTCTCATTGGCCCTGTCTATCACGAGTTGGCCACTACCTGGTTCGCTCTACGAATCCTACGAACTCGCCACACGTTTTGGAAATGAATCAACAATTAGCCCAGAGCTAGTCCATTACGGGGACTTCATTGCCATATTGTACCTGTCTGCGGTGATGATTACAATCTTCGTGATACTACTTACCAATATCCACATTTGGGTGATTTCAAGACGCGCCTCAAGAAGATTTGCTTCTCAGATACTCGTCGGCCGTTTTAACGATCACCACAAAACATTACTTGGCAAGGGCGTGAACGACACTCGGCTAAGCGGCACTAGCACGACGATGTCGATGAACAACCGGATGACGACGAAAGGTACAAGATCAGGACGATCTCGGAGAGTACTTACGAACAATAATCCTTGTTACCTTTCCCTTCTGCGTTACCTGGATTCCTGTTTGCACATGTGTTATCATGTCTCTGTACGGTGTCCAGTTCTCGGAAGAATGGAGTGCCATCCTTGGGATAATCATTTACTGCAGCACGTGGTGGTGTTCCGCTACCCTGATCATAACAGACAAAACATTTCGGAAGACGTCCTTTGGCGTTTTGCTCGCTCTGAAAAGGAAGATAACTTGCCGGGATACTTATCAATCCTGAAACATTAAACTATGTTTTCATCGCTTCAACCAGTAGATGTAAAAAAAAATGAAGGAAAATTATGAACCTTATAAGAATTATGCACCCCTCCCTACCAGTCCACAGGGGAAAATGCGATAGAAAATGTTTTTTATAGGGCTACGATTACATAAATTTTCTAAAGCTCGGTCGCTCCGCTTCATCGGTCTTTCTTTTGCATTTATAATGACGTCAATAAGATAAGTAAGATTAGGCGGGGTAGGGGAAGGGGCGTATCTAGCTTTTTGCTAAGGGGGAATTGACCCAGGGTCATCGATATGGTTTTTTTTTTTTTTCCGCGGGGGGGGGGGAGGCAAAAGTGAAAAAATGTCAAAAATTTTCGGCGCGCCAAGTTGCAGTACAATTTGAACAATTGTGCTTGTTTAATGATATTTGCATGGTAAATTAACGGTGTTGTAGTGCTTTCCAATGCTTTTAAAACATGATGGTGTTTTTCTATATGCACATCACATTTATTTTCACATCACATTTATTTTCTTTTTTCATACAGCAATGAGTCAGACAATATTTGTATATTTGATTCACGTCTCATTTACATGTCGTATTTGCAGTTTTTATGTGAAGTTTTTGTAAACATATCTAAACTTGTTGATAAATCTGTTTGAGTTTGGAGGGCAGAGCAACAACCGCGTGGCGCAAAATGAAGATATAAAATGGAGAGATAAAACATTATTTATTTTGCATCAGCAGCTGCCCGTCTGTCTATGGAATAGACTTCCCAAATCAATCCAGGTGTGCCAGACTTTTGGACAACTTTTCAATGTGGACTAATTCATAATGAGAGACATACAATAAGAACAACTGTGATTGCCTTGAGCATCCTGTGAATTGATATGTTTGCGTATATATCTTTTTTTTTTAAATTCATGCCTTCAATTGAAATGGATCTCTTTAATAATACCGTACATCTGTCATGAATTTTCGTCATGGCCTTAAAACACATACAAGCATGTACATACATACTGCATTTTAAGAATTGCAGTTACCCATTCTCTACTTTAAGGATAAAGGTAAAAGCGTATACTGCTTTATTGGATCAGCGTAAGGCGCTTTTTCGTGACTTTTCAAATATTCCATCAATTAATACTTTGATAACAACAAACATTCTTCTAAGTCTTAACCCCTACCCATAATGGCCTATCTCCCGAAATTAAGGACGGCATATAAGCAGGTCAGTTTCAATTTACTCTTTTGTTCACAAATCTTCCAAAGCATATATATTCTAATGGAAACCTTATCAAACTGACTAATGTGTAAAGTCCTTGTCCTTGTCTTGGACGGTTTGTATGACGTAAGTGGTTGCTTTACTAAAGGCCTGCAAACGAATAACAATAATTGACGTCGTTAGGCCTGTTGAAGATAATCTGTATTTGATAACCCCCAGCCAGATATTTTAATACTTTCTCCTCAACGGTTGATATTCAGCAGTAGACGAGAAGATGTGTATAAAAAAAAAATTATGCATATCGTGATACCAAAATAATTCATATTCAGGGTGCCTTAAAATACCTTTCGCCTTGACCATTATAATACATGTACAATGAAACATTTATTGAACAAATTTCAACCATTGCAGAAAAACTTATTATAAACTGCCCTGCTGTGTTGAGCCTAATTTATAATGAAGAAATTACATACTCTTCATTTCGTTTCGTAGAATCCATGGTCAGTTTCTTTATAACCAATCTGTCAATAAAAAGTTAAAATGCATCACAGTACATGTATAATAGGAAGCTCCTCTTCATGAAAGAGTGATATCTGTTTCACTGTTTCAAAATACTAAACCCGCAAATACCGCCGGAGTTTATTGGACTCACATTGTGTTATGCCTTTCACTAAAAATATTCAGAAAATATTAAGCTTTTACGGTTTCGTTTATTTGATATTTTTCAGTTCTCACACAATACCTACTGGAGAGGGGAAGAACAAAAAATCGAACATGTTTGATTTTTCCCCGACTCCCTGGTGACCCGTCTAGTCTTAAGGAGACGTTGCATCAACGTCGCCGCGACTTGTCCATCAAATTAATTATGAATCAGTAAATCTCCTTTAGTCTCCGCGACTGTGGAGATGTCTCCAGCAGGTCTCGGAGACGTCTCCGCGACGTCTCCTCAGTGAGAGCGCAAGCCATTTTTTGATCAAGGGCCAAAATTATGTATCTCTAGAGGCAAGGCAGAGAGGTTGCGTGACCTCAGGTGAGCGTCGTGCCCCTGGAGCTCTTGTTATCAATAAAATAGTCTGGTAATGTCTGGGAGTGCTCAGTGCTGACGTTATAAACAAAAACAAGCCATGCGCTCTTTCGTTAAAATTTTCACTAACAGGTATAATTATGTATCATTTTATAATGACGAACAGTGGTTACATATTTTGTCGTCGAGTAACATAAAAACAAAAATAGAAAATTATGATTAATTTATGATGTGCAGTCTCAGGGGAGTAATACATGTAAGTTGAAATAATGTATTACAGTGGGCAACATGTGTATGCACACTCATTAAGAAAAGTTTACAAAGTTCACCCATCTATTAGACGTCACGATCAACTGCTTTATTATTTTTTTACCGATGTTCACCTTTATTAGGGCAGAAAAATAAATATAACAAATAAAAAATTTGTTTGTTTATGAATTTGTTTGGTTCGTTCAATTAATGTGCACTTTTACCAATTTATTAAATAATTTGAAACCGCCCTTTGTACATTAAATGAAGTTGTTATGACGGTAAAAGTTAACAAAGCCATTCACCCTTACTAGTTAATTGCATCATTTTCTTTGTACGTCTCTAATATCAGATATTGTTGTTTTAGGCAAGTTTTATACAAGCCATATTGCGGAAGTCACGTACAACGCACTACGCGTAAGAAATTAAACGTAAAATTTAAAATGTAATGAGTTAACAACAATGGTCATTTAATGTCTAGAATAGATAATGGAATACATAGCGATGACGCGTAATTTATCATGCTTAATTTATCGTGACAAGTTATTCGGTGGCAGATCTCTATTTAAAACATTATAAAAGTTAACTAATAAAATAATAATAAAATTATATATTGTGAATTCTAACGTGTATAGTAAGTGCGCATGCGTGTGTAATTATGACTTGGCGCTTCCGCTTGATAAATGGAGCTGTCAGTCCTCGATGCTACTCAGAGCACTTCTCCAAATTTCGCAAGCACATTCTGATAAAGATATCCAAGAAGGGCCAACTCACGGTCTACGTCTCCTCGTTATCTGTTCATTAATTTAGAAGACGAAGCCAATTTTCGTAAATTTGAAGTTTACCTCACTGCGCACCAGCAGTACATTGAACAGCCCAGCTCATCTCGGGCAGTACAGGTAAGTGTGGTTCTTAAAACTTCAATAATTGTTATCAATCAAAATAATTTCTCTATGATAAGATTTATGTAAATAGACTTCAGTAATAATTAATAGTTTTCATGAATGGCGCCTGAATACAATTTTCCACATAAAATATACATTCAAATGCCAGATAACAGATTAGTTTCGCCCGATATAATTTCTCAAGTACAGTCATGTTTCATTACGTTTATATTTTATACATGTACATCGAGGAAACGCAAGCGGTTTCTCCCGTGGTCGATTAATTTCGAGATTTTGTGGTACACCTTTGTATTTACGTATAGTACTTATCATTTTATGATTTTATCAAAGTACTGAAATTCCGGTTTCTAACCGCGATAAATTCCCCAAATGTGCACACAATATAACCGATTTATATACTTCTTGAGTAAAAATTATGAAAGTCAGTTGGAGATCCCCTTTAATGAAACCATAATGGATTATGTAACCCAACAATACAATACAATACAATACAATACAATACAATACAATACAATACAATACAATACAATACAATATGGGACAAGAATGCGTTTGCGCGTAAATATCTGGTATTTTCGGTATGGGAATTAGAGGCCCTGAATGTATACAGGTACCTGTCCTCTAAATGCCTTAAAAACAAAAGTAAGTGTTTTGAATTGAGTGACGTGTGTACTCTGCGGCCTGCGACAAATATTAATCGAGCTGTCCTATTTTGAATGGTTCGTAATTTTTGTGTATTTTTCCTTGTTATGCCATATAGTAGAGAATTTAAGTAATCGAGTCTAGATATAACTAGGGATCGGACGGCATGGTTACATGTGTCATTATCAATATAACGTCTTATGCGGGCGATGCTACGAAGGTGGTAATTGAGTGACCGCGTTACAGACGAGATATGGGGAGACATTGTCATAATGCGAGTCAAACAAAACACCGAGATTACGTCCGGGGAATACGTATAACTGGTGATGGGGGAATATAGAAGTACTGTATTACAAATATCAACGGAAATGACACTGATGTGGTTAAGATTATGTTTGGAACCTGCAATAAATTTCTTCATTAAGTTTCAATTTATTAGTGTTCATCCACACTTTTATTTCGTGAGTACAAGAACTCAGTTTGAATAAGGACGGTCTGAAAATCATGACAACATTGTATGGAGGCTTCTGAGATGACCCGAAGATACCAAAATATACGGTTCTTTATGTTTCAGAACGGATTATTTCCATGGAAATTTTGGGTCTCAAATTTTACAAGAATGGGTTGCATTAGAATCAACCCAGTTATAGTTGTTTTCTATCACACTGTTTTATCTATACCGGGCATATTCTTTTTTTTAGAATCATGTACATATATAATTCAAATGGTATGTATATATCGTTTGAATAGGTGCACCGTGTATAAATAAATATTTGAAAAAACAAGAATGACGAAAAGTTTAAAATATGGCACACATGCTTGAAGCATTATTGCTCATTTTGTTACGGATCTATTCTGTATGTGGTCAGACTCTGTCTCTTCTACAGACAATGTGTATTTGGACGTGTATGATGAAAATATTGATGTGAAGTTCAAACATTAGGGGATGCTACGAATATCACGCCCACGTTAATAGTAATTTTACACTGCTTTGCAGGCGATTCACTTCGATTCGTCCTCATTTTGTAATAAAATAGAAAGTTTTACGTTGGAAATGATATATCAAATACGTACGTATGATAATAAAAATGAAATTTCTTTAATTATAGTATGTGAAAAGGTTATAATAACGCCTCTCACTGTCTCACAGCATGTATATCGACCTTTCTCTGTAGCTGGTGAAACTGAAACAGTTTCCAAAAATAGATAAATGAGGCACCGCCGACTGCAGTTAATTAAACGAGGAACCCCATCATTTCATGGTAATCAAAATATCACATTTTATATCTTGCGACCACAAAGGCAGGGAATCACATCACCCCTCCCTAGCACAGCAAAACATCACTCATTAGGCTACTTTTGAAGGACATGCCTGTGAAATCTAAAGATCAGTAATTACCTAGAATTTGAAAAATGTCCCCCCACACCAAGCTAGGAATTCTTGTCTCTCCGAGACAACATTCAAATCAAATTCTAACGGTCACTGTAATTCCACTAAAACTGCGTGTCTAGCCCCCTATACTTTGCTAAAGGTTTTTAGATGGTATTTTCTCCTATATGTAGGGGTCCTAGATGGTATTTTCTTCTATATGTAGATGGTATTTTCTTCTATATACCATTGTATTTGTACAATGGTAATTTGTAGTCATGCAAAAGAGACGCCCTGCTTTCAACGTTCATAGATCTTCAGAAGATGTGAAAATGCTCCTCCCTTTGTTATTGTTTTTTTAATCAACGTTCATTTCAAACGCGTTAAGCCAAATTCCCCACCCATTAGTCAATATCAACGAATTAGTGTTCGTGTGGGCGACATACCCCATCAGCACATTCCCTTGTCTAAAATGGGTTTAAAGAACGTAGATTAAAATACAGAACATGGAGTGAAACTTTCACCTAATTCATAAATTTCTGTTTCTTCTTCACCGTTTTTTGTCAAATAAGATATGAGGAAGGGGTTTGTAGATGGCATACATTGTGTTCCTTCTTGACAACGAAAACGACGCGAAAATGGAATATAAAAAAAGAATCATATTTAAAGAGAATCACACCAGTTACTCGGTTGATGATGGAAAATCTTTCCATCAAAATTCACATTCATTAGTTTCCAGTGAAGAGTAAATTACATTTGCATTATAATGTGGACCTAATTCACTCATAATGCAATAAAAAGTTGAGGGATTTGGCAGTTTGAATACGAACGACTCAGTGACCAACTCCAGTTCTGCAGTGTGAATGGCATTGTCCGCACAAAAAAAAAAAAAAAAAAAAAATTAACTATCTGATTTCTAGTGTTAGTACTTTTGTCAAGCAGTGGGGATTTGTGTATTTGTCAAAAACGAAGTGTTCTGTTGTTTTCAAACACTCTCTCCGTAACTATGGTGACATTTTATGAATACCGAATCTTGTTCAACAGAAGGGTTTGCAAAAGGCAGTGATATCAAAATGATGTGTTCTGCTAAGTAATCAAGCACAGTACTGTTGTATTCTCTAATATCGATATTGTCATACATCTAAAGATACAATAGTCAATTTTCTACTTCCTGTTTAAGTTCCGATTTATGGTGTGTTCTGTTGTTTTTAACTTAAAATTTCAACAACTATTCGTCGCGACTAAACGTCTTGCAAGTATTTTGTAACAAGAAACTGTACAAATGTTTGGTCTTCATACTGTTTACCAGCGCGGACTGCGCAAACAGTTCGTTTATTCACAAACATCGTTAACATAGTGGCTTTGGCATGCTTACAAATTAAGAAGAAGTTTTACAGCCAGTAATATACTCGAGCTGATTCACATTGAACACGAAAGCTTCCTTTGTATAAAGACTTCTAAAGTTAACGGAATTTCTTTAAGGCTATTTTAAAAAACAAAGTGATTAACATACTGTTTAACCTTCAAATTTTGCTGCATATATTTTAGATTTTCTAAGATTGTGGCGTACTGTAAGCTGCCTAAATAAAAAACTTCAAAGCAAAGTGGGAAAAAGAACACGACATGCAATGAATTAGTTAGTTTTTGTTCAAAGTCACATTGATGTGTCGAAAAACCATCCCGCTTTACGATTATTGCTTGAAAGCAATTTTTGAAAATCTAGCAGCTGGATCACGCGCGTGTCGTAATATGAAATTCAACTTGGACAGAGCAAAGACAATACCATATGCATAACATCAAGTCAATTAGTATAGCCTATGTCGCTATTATGCCTTCGCCGCGAAAGTGTATGTCCTGTAGGATGCACTAATTTCTAACTTACTGTCGAGTTTTATAACGTTTTTGAAAGGCCCATTGTTATGACAGGATGAAAAACGCTTCTTTGGACTAAAAATCATGAAGGTGGCCCTAGTGACTACCCATAATGCAACCGAAAGAGCCACGACAGTGTGGAAAAATACCTTTGTTTTCCTCCCACAATCACGGCACTGTAACAGTCCGGATCGTGAATATGGGGTATTCTAAACTAGTTTCCATCTTCTCGCATTGATTGAGGACCCTTGACGAGTGGCAGTGGCGTAGCTAAGGATTTTTTCAGCGGGGGGGGGGGGGTGCACACGGGGGGGGTCGGGGAGGGGGTGGGGGGAGGCCTTTGATTTTAATTTGGTAGGAAGGCACCAATAGTCCTAGGTCATTTTTTTTACGTCACGCCAGCCGCCGAAAACTCGCTCAGCGGGGGGGGGGGGGGGGGGGGGAGGGGAGGGGCGGTAGTGACGAATACAATTTTTTCACAAATCCGCAGGTACCAGCAATTTCCCCAATCACGCTAGTGCGCCAAAAAATCGCTCGAAGCGAGGGGGGGGGGGGGCGGGGGGCGGGGGGGGGGGACGAGAGGGACGAAGATATTTTTTTCACCTAACACAAATCTCAGGCTCAAAAAATTTTCCGCGTACATAATTTTTGTGGGGGGGGGGGCAGCGAGGCCCCCCCCGCGTAGCTACGGCCCTCTGACAGTGGGCCCTTAGCTTTCAGCTGGAGATTTGATAGGCGAAAGTGACAAACTAACTTGTCCCGTCCAAAAAGGTATACTTTCATTTGTCATGACCGAATTAAGGCATGAGTAGTATTAAGGCCCTAGCACTAAATATTGTTTGTTTTTGTAATAATAAGGGTATAAGGATAAAACACATTTTTTGGTGTGTTTTTGTGATTTCGAAGCAAATTGCATAAATCAGCCTATTAATGATTTCGGATTTTTTATAGCAGATTCTTGAAGGACCCCACCAAGACCTATATCAGATAAGAGAAAAGAATCAAAATCAGTCGAGAAATTCAGAAAAGGTATCATTTTCTGGTTTGGAATAAAGTTGTAAAAATTAGGATAATTAACGAATTTCAATACTCCGTGCAAGTATTTCAAAGCCCAAATAAAACCCCATCAGATGAAATAATGTAGGAATCAAAATCAGTTGAAAAATAAGGAAGTATTATTTTTGTGATTTGTAAACAAATGAGTTTAGTGTAGAAGTTTTAAAGCCTACGCGTAGTCCTATCAGATGAAGCAATCAGAATATAGCTCGAGAAATAAATGAGAAAAAGAAGCAAATTTAACACTCTGCACAGAAACACATACATATACATACATGCATACGGACTGACACACCATACACAGACACTAACACAGACACACAGACGCACAGACATAAGCACAAAAACATGCGCACACGCATACGCATGCGGAGCATGTTTCGGTCACCCCAAAACGCTGTTTTACTGCATCACTTGATTATTTTGTCTCAAGATTTAAATTTGCAAGCAGTCCTAACTTTTGGATAAAATGTTATAAAAAAGGGGAATTCATTGTCGTTACCTTAAACAGAGGATGACAACATCATTTATATCAGTGCAAGACAGATATCCATTCCCACACGAACAAACAAATATAATTTCGGATCTATAGGCATGCATCTCCTTTTACGAGGCGGCGCTGTAAATGCTCAAAAGCCTGTTTTATTAAATTGTTGCCACGTTCACAGTAATATCCTTTTCCGATTCCTTACCAAAAAACAAAAAACAAACTTGAAACCGATTAACCACAATCCCACAAATTAGTTATTTCGATATTTACTGCTTTATTGAACACAATTAAAAAACCAGTACACACAAAAACTATAAATGCACTCAGAACACGCAACAGAATATTGCGAATAGAAACTGTGGATAAGTTTGATCTTAATGCTCTTAAGTGGCTGTGTAGTCTCATTCGGTCCCATATTGGGGATCACAGCCCCTTTTTTTACCTCACCTTCGGAAAGAGCTATTTCCATCATGCATCTTAAGTTGCGTTTCATAAAATGTACTGTATTCAAATTATTTTTGCCGGTAATGTAAAATCGGTTCATTACGTACATATTAGATGATACGTATATACGTTATCATTCCATGGTTGTATAAGTAGCAATGGCAGGGGCGTCGAGCATGTTTCGGATTGGGGGGGGGGGGGGCAAAAATGAAAAAAAAAGGTCCAAATTTTTCAGCGCGCTCCGTGCGCCAAATTGGAAATTTTGTATATGTAATGGTATTTTTATGCCATATATTTAATGGTTTTATAGTGCTTTCCAATGCTTTATAAAGACATCATTTGCCATTGGATAATTATAATTTTTCAATTGTCAGAAATATATTGGTGGGGGGGGGAGCAAATTTCGCATGATGTTTACGGCCCCCCTCCCGGGCCTCCCGGACGACGCCTCTGAGCAATGGATACTACGAATGACACAAGAAAAAATAAGACATTAAGAAAACATAAAGTTTTTAACAGATTCTTTAGTGTTACGCATTATATCAGACTAATCAGCACCGTTTTGAGAGGAAAACTGATTATTCTTTAACACTTTGGAGATGGAAGGTGCATGCAGCCCAGCAACCAAGTTCACAAATACTAGATGTTTATTTTGTGTGCGTGTTCGCTCCTATTTGATGAGTAATCTGTCAATGGAAATTACACACAATGATCAATAATCAATCATGAAAGTCAGGCAAATTTACGAAATTTGTGGGTTAAATTAAAACCTAAAAATTGATATGTTGCCCTCAAGCGACCGACCGTTAAATGCGAAAAAACAGGGTCGCATTTTTCTTCTTTTTTAGCAGACCTACAAACTCACCGTTTTGGGGAAAGAATGTCAGATTAGTGCGAAGAATTTGCTAAAATTTCTATTTAATGACTGAAAACAGCACTTTCATATGCGTTTTGCCCATTCGAAAGACCTGTTCAAAATATCGGGAAACTCAACTTTCACACAGTTTCATCCTACATATACTTGTTCGTGTCGTAAAAAAAAATGATGATAATAAAAATCGACCGTCCGACCCAATTTTCAACATTTCCCATTTGAGGGCAACATAACTTTTTTAAGGCCTAATTAACCGTTCCTAGATGAAGCAAATGTCTGACCCCGAAGGGTTAATAGCAACATCTCGCCCAAAGCGATGTTAACAAAATAGTGTTATTAAAGGCAGGCCGTCTCTTTTTCATGCTTAGAAATTAACATAGTGTGTAAATACACTGGTATATATTAAGAACATTCCCTCTAAGAACATTCTGATAAGTACAGGAACTGGAAAGTAAGCTTTAGTGGAATTATAAGACCGTTATTAGATTCCCAGCGTAAAACATACATCAAATGAAAATTGGTTGTTTTTGCGCACTTTTCAAATTCTAGGTAATTACTGATTAATCTTGAGATTGCACAGACATATCTTTCATGAATAACCCAAGGGCATCAATGATGTTTTCTATGCTGTGGGAGAGGTGCAAATGAGATTCACTGCCTTTAAAATGATACTGTCATTGTGACAAAAGTTTTCAGAACGGGTTTTTCTCCTTGAGAGAACATTGATTTAAATGGTTTATGCAAAAGGTTAATAGGCAGTATGGAATGGACAAGGAACAGAAGAGAGTAAAATAACAATTAAATTGAACCATGATGAAGTAGATAAAGTATTATATTTGAAATAGTTAATTAGACGTTGGGCTTTAATCAACATCGGTGAAATCCCGGTTAGGATCTTGACGTTGTTACGGTTTTCTTGGTACGCCTTGTAAATTAAGATTTGAAGAGAGAATCGTTTTCATTAGGAGATGTAAGGAATACATGTTTACAAGACTTTATTTTATCATATTTTTACGTTCACAATAACATCAATTTCCGATTCTATAAAAAGCAATGAATTCCGACGTACTGTAATCTCTCTTTCATACGTTATTTCGGGCAACAAATAACGAACGAGATGAAAGGGGAGATGTACATGACCTTGAGGCTTAAGTGGGTTTAACGTCTCATTTATTTCGGGATTTGTTGTGAGGATTACAGTCTTGTCAATTTCCTTCGTGAACCTTTGAAAACAGCCCTTTTCTACCACTTAAGTTGTGTCGTACACAATGTAGAATTTGATTTAAATTGGCTATTTGAATTCAGTTGATGGCTATTATGCTAGATTGTACGTTCTTATGATGTTTAAGAACTTAGCAATCGATGCGAAAATAAGCCCAGCCAATAAATAAATGTAACTAAATGAACGTATGAATATACACCTACCTCCCCACGCCATTCTTTGTTCCACCTCTCCAAGACGTATACCTACCTCCCCACGCCACTTAAGTTTTACCCCGGCCAAGATGTACACCTCCCCATTCCCAAACCAGCCTACGCCCTTGATGAGGTCCATATTAAGGCTCGACAGCCGTTTTACGAAATCATATTCAGGTCTGAAAATGACACTAGAATGATTCAACAACGCTGCAGTAAAAAGAAACTCAAACACCTCTGGTATTCCTTGCCAATTTTCTATCCATTTTCATCCATGAGCACAGAATATACTTCAACGCTTAGTACATTAATCTCTGGTCAACAAAAAGGTCATTTAATTTCTGCAAGATGCAATGGACTATTCCATTATTATAAGTCAAATGGTCACACTCAATACCATGGTTAGCAATATGTAACAAATTTAACTTTAGCCCGGTGAGAATTTTGCCTTTATCTGCACACATATCAAACGGCATAATTGCCACGAGTCGTTAATGGATAGGGGAAGTTCAAAAGTCCGAGATAATGGGATGTAGGTTTAAGGAATAAGTTAATTTGACCCATGTCAATATTCATTGCTCGAATATAATTATGTGACTAGCCTCTCTGATCCAATTTTTTTATTTTATTTATATAGTACTCATTCCTCTCGAATCCTCTGTGAGGTTGTACTCTGTTGATACCATTATTCAGTTTAATGATTTATCTAGGTCATGCAATAACCGATATTTGATAAACTAAATTTGTAAAATTTACTAAAGCTTCAAAGCGACAAATTATAAGTGGGTCAAAACAACAATAAAACAGTTATTCTAGTATTCCTCTATGATGTTTTACTCTCTCAGTCCCATTATTTGATTTCTAATGATTTATCCAATTTCTAAAAATTTACTAAAGATTGAAAGCGACAAATTGCAAAGTGGGTCAGAACAACAATAAAACCAATATACTGGATATGTTCATTATGTGTTTGTAATTCTGCAAAATTGCACGCTTTATTGTTGTTTTTCTATATCTCCAGCTTGGACGTCTTATGATAGACAACCTTCCAAGAACGATTGCCGGGAGCTTCTTGTCCATGTGAAGTCCTTCATTGACGCAAGCAAAACATTGTCTGAGATTCGGAACTACCGTCCAAGCAACCCCGTATAGGGGCCTAACGGTTTCGACCATTTGTGTGGAAAGGACCCGGAAGCTTTAACTCACATCACTCCTTATTAGTACAACGTGTGACCAAGACAGAAGCACGTACAAAATCTCTTCACAGGTAATATATATACACATCTGTCGACACTTTCGTCGTCGCAATATTTAGTGAAATTCCGTTAATACACGATTGGATAATATATACATATTCAATATACGATAAATAGCATGACTACTACCACGCATCCACCACAAGACGATACCACCATCCTGTATGACGTGATGACAGAAAATTCTACAAATATCCTGGAAGGGACCTCCATTGACTCCAAAATTACTGAATTGGTCTTGCTAGTGATACTCACGTTTTCGACAGCGTTCACCAACTTGCTCATCTTATCGGCATTCAGTACCGAAAAACGTCTGCGGACCTATAATAATTATTACATCATGAACATGGCGATCGCCGATTTCTTCGTTGGCACTGTCGGCATGCCTATTCGAACGACCTTCATCATCTATGGGAAATGGATATTTGGAGGGCCGCTCTGCCATATTTTCCAAGGCATCCAACACATCCTGGTCAGCGTTTCTGTCCTCGGACTTGTCGCCGTGTGCATCGATCGTTACTTAGCAACGTTTTATCCCATCAGGCACTACCAAAGACGCAGTAAACGCAAGGCAACGATCATCAACGTAGTTACCTGGGTGATTCCATGTTTGTTCTGGTTTGGGTTTGTGACGGTTTGGGGGTTCGTTGATCCGTCACCCTTCTATCCGGTCGAAGCCTGCATCCCGGCGTATGCGTCTTACTTTGTACCCAGCATCTCTTCAGTTATTGTGTCGTCTGTCGTACCATTCTTCATCATAGCCATCCTGTATTTCCGAATTTACGTTCGAATTCAACATGTAGGAAATGTGAGTGTCGATAAACCTTCACGTAAGAGGGTCAGGCGTAAACTTCCCATAACGGGGAGGGCTGACGAAACATCTACCACCTCGACAATGCAAACATCATTGAGCGAAGAAGTTGACGACATGCCTTCTAGAGATGTCGTAAACAGAGCTTTCATGCTGAGTGAATACGATGTTAACAATTCTAAGACAGCAATGGCGTCAGCGTCTGTATCTGTCGAAGACTGCACAGATCGACCCAGATGCGGCATCGAGTTTCATCGTCATGTTCTCCAGACCAACGCTGCCGAAGACGCATCCGTAACAGTCGACGAATCCAAGAACAAACGCACAACGGTCCGCGCAGAAAAGAACCGCGAAAAAGAAGATACCCAACCCGCTAAACAAGAATCTACCGTGGAACGCACTAAAGCGATGCGGACCCTCACCTTCATCGTCACCGCTTTCTTCTTGGTATGGGTGCCGTTCGACGTGTGCCTTCTGTACTTCACGATCACCACCGAGTTGTACGGCTCGAGTGCATTCGGTGGTCGAGGCATAGAAACCGTCCGGTGGATGACGTACTCCAACAGTCTCCTGAATCCCATAGCCTACGCCGTCGCGCAGCCGCTGATTCGGAGTACCATTCTCAGGATTCTGTGTCGGTGCAATAGACATCATTGAGACGGGCAACAACCAAGAAAATGGGGAAGTGGGAGGAGGGCTACGAAGTGAATCGCGATTCTCTCCCTTTGCCACATCGATATGTATAAATTACCAATCAGTGCATGTTGTAGTCGAGTCCGGACTCGAGTCCAATCTTAGTAGACTTGACGTCGAGTCCATTATGTAAATTGAATAACAAGTTGTATTTATCTGCGGACTCGATCGGACTGTTATTATCATCACTATAAAGGTCATTTTCCGGATATGTTAGTTCCAAAAGAGGCTAAATCCATTTTCTACCAAAGCGAGTTATAAACATCAACACGTTAACTATCTAGGGCCTACTTTTCCAGCTATAGAATAAAATTTGAAACAAAATTATTCAAGTAAAGCATATCTCAGATTTTAGTTTTATTTTTCAATAGGTACAAACTCTATCAAAGAAACTTATTTTTTGTCAAAAGCTACTAAATTAGACTTAACGCCTTTTGGAATAAGCAGGAATAAGCTCTTCAATTATAAGGACACCTAAGTATGTAAGTAGACACCTCTGCGTTTATTTCAGTTTCCTTTATATTTCACATGATACATAAGTGAATTAAGGAGTAGCACCTTTTTAGTCATTTTGTATATTTCGAATATCTTAATCAATTTAAAGTAATTTGCAGCGTTTATTTGTCTTAATTCGACGATAAATAATGTACATGATAACCATTATGTCAGTACTGTGGCTAAAGTTAGATAATAACTAACATTATTCAAAACTTTCAGTTTATCACCATTTATGTCAATCGGAAAACGTAACTGAAAATTCCAAAGTTTATCGCAGCACATTGTGTTACTCCCTAAACATAGCTGTAAAAAGTTACACACTTCATTCTTAAAACAATGTTAGATTAGCATTATTTTAAAGAGATTATACTGTAATACAGGTTTCAGATGTGTATATAGCTTCATGATGCAACACCATTTAATGTTAAACACACACATATATATATATATTGGGTGACCAAATGTGCACGTCACAAATTAATGATATTCTGCTTATGTATGAAATGTGACTTGTATTCTTCATGTTCAAACTTTCCTCGTTCATTATTTATGTTTGTAACATAAAGTGAATATAGGGGAGTCAAGGAATGGAACAAACTTCCTACCGTCATTAACCCTTTACTCGCTACGGTCGGCCACGGTCACCAACGCTAACTCACTGCCGTCGACTCTCGTCGACAGTCTGCATGCATAGGAATACTGCCTATTTATTTGTACGAGAACAAGTCTGCTAATTCTTTGTTATAATTGTATGATATTTCGTTTTGATGTAGTAGTACTATGAAGAGCACTTACAAAAATGTAGACTTATATTACTACTACTACTACTACTACTACTACTACTACTACTACTACTACTACTACTACTACGTACTACTACTACTACTACTACTACTACTACTACTACTACTACTACTACTACTACTACTACTACTACTACGTACTACTACTACTACTAATACTACTACTACTACTACTACTACTACTACTACTACTACTACTACTACTACTACTACTACTACTACTACTACTGCTACTACTACTACTGTTGCTGCTGCTGCTGCTGCTGCTACTTTTGCTACTGTTATAATAAAATCGATATACACATTCATATCACTTTTTCAAAACGTTCCTATTTCCTAAAACAATGCTGCATAGAAAATCCGAAACATCCACAATTTCAATGTCAAAAAAGTTAATCATAATCAGTTTCCAGTTTGCCACAGGTTCGAGACTCAATCTCACTTATTTCACAGGCAATGTTTCATATATTCGTACTACTATAGTAAAGTCAAGTAATTGATCCCTTTATTTTAAAAGGAGAAGGCGCCAGCAACTAACAGGCATAAGTTAAGAATAAAAATGACATTGTGAGTATCGATACTCACCCTCATCAAGGCCCTATATATTAGTTAATTTGTGTTTATTTAACGTCTTTGCAAGTTTTATGTAGGGATAAAACTTGCAGAAACAGCTATAGGGGGAGGAGCTTATCAATTCAAACAGTGCATACATTACGACGGTGCGGCTAACACACGTCGCGTGGCATGCATTGGTCACGCATGGTCAACTCCCTGCAGTGCACGTGCAATCTGATTGGTTGGCAAGAACTCAAATATTTTCTTAACTTATGCCTGTTAGTTGCTGGCGCCTTCTCCCTTTAAGCATATTTCTGGATTTAGCTTCGCTTCAGTAAATTTAACCAATTGTATTGGTTTAATTTTTCCTTCTTTGTAAATAAACAAGTTAATGTTTCGCCAGTGAGTAATGATGTTGATGTCTTGCTATGTTTGTGTTTATATCATGTCCACGGTAGATGTATTTTATATCGGGGAGCACTCGTTCACTGTGGTAAATATCATATCAACATCCTCATTTAAAGTAATGGACAAGTGACATGTGAACCTCACACAAAAATAGCCCATACTACGTTGTGCAAACATTAAAACTTTTACTGTAGAATTAATAAGAACGGCCCATTTAGGTGCAGGTGAATAACGCAAGGTTAATCCATTAATTGGACATTGTTTCATGAAATCCTTTAATATTCATCGAACAGTTAATTGCTCATTTCAAGCATTTACTACTTGTAATTTCTGCTTTGTTTATTTCCTTATAATCTATAATCTATGGCTCATTAATTTCGTTTCAAATCCCACTCATAATTTGAATATACATTCTGCTACATTACGATATGCATATCGTGTGAGTGCGTGTATGTGCCTGTGTATGTGTGTGTATTGTTGGTGTGTGTGCGTGCGTGTGTATTATACGCATGTATGTGTGTGCATGTGTGTGTGTCTGTGCGTGTGTGTTGTGTGTTTGTCTGTACGTGTGTGTTGTGTGTTTGTGTGTGTGTGTGTGCGTGCGTGTGCGTGTGTGTGTGTGTGTGCGTGTGTGTGGTGTGTGTGTGTGTATGTGTGTGTGTATGTGTGTGTGTGTGTGTGTGTGTGTGTGTGTGTGTGTGTGTGTGTGTGTGTGTGTGTGTGTGTGTGTGTGTGTGTGTGTGTGTGTGTGTGTGTGTGTGTGTGTGTGTGTGTGTGTGTGTGTGTGTGTGTGTGTGTGTGTGTGTGTGTGTGTGTGTGTGTGTGTGTGTGTGTGTGTGTGTGTGCGTGTGTGTGTGTGTGTGTGTGTGTGTGTGTGTGCGTGTGCATCCATGTATTTCATCAGCGCTAAGTGTATTCTATGCCGAAAGACTAAAATACATATATTTTTTTTAAAGTTACCTGTTTTGTAAGGAGACAGTCTTGCACATATACATGGTGTCGGTGGCCCAGAAAAGAAAAGAACCACAAGCCTTCACTTTCAGAATCTGATGATATCACATCTGAAGTTGGTGTATTTTCTTATATCCAAGTATAAGAGCTAATAAAATATCAGTCAGTTCTGCTCTCATTATACATACTGCAGTAACTCTGTATTTTTTTCATACTGATTTTGAACTTCTGTATATAAAAATCAGCGCCCATTTGCCGAGCACATCAGTTTCATGCATCAGTATAAATTTTCAAATAAGAACATCTTTTACTTGTCATTAGTTCTTTTGTCAACATGAGCTGTTTTGCTGGTAACATGTTCTTTTTGTTCATTTGTTGATTGAACGCAAAACATAGACTGTTTTCTTTTCATAGAGCCAATTAGGTATACGAGCTGAACATTCAATATTTTTTCTTCAATTTTGGAAATTATATTGGACTAACCGGGCACCGGGTTGGCAAAATGACCTTCACATGTTTTCCAGTAAAAGTATTCATAATGCCAAGATTGGTTAAAATTTGTTTCGTGGGGTGATTTGATTTTGTTTTCGAATTTGAGGATAAACTTATATTCATTTACGAAAAGTGCTCTCCGTAGTTCTATACGTGGTTAATCACACTCTACTTGGAGTAAATTAAGTGGAGTGGTACATTTGGAATTAATCATTGCTGTGCATTTTATTGAAGGGAAACACATTTCCTTTTTGTGAAGTTGTTGGCCATCATAGCTTCACATCCGTAATAAATTAAAGATCTAATGATTCCTTTGCAGGAGCGATTCCAGAAATTCCAAAGAAGGACGGCCGCTGCTTGGCTGAAAATCGGTGAAAATACCCGTCAAAATAAAAAATTAAAAAAATGGCCAAAAACGGGGCCGCAGGCCCCCTCTGGATCTACCCCTGCTGTTAATATGAAATAAAAAAAAATTGTTATTACCCCATTTTGAAACCGATATCAGAGGTGGCGCCAGGGTAAAATCTTAGGGAGGGTGAAAACCATTAGGGCCGAAACATAAAAACCCTCAATTTCATGAATTACATTTCAAAAACTCCATTAGTTTCTCAATTATGAAAATTTTAGGGGGCGGCCGCCCTGAATGATATGCACCGTAAAAAGATTCAAACGTTAATTTATTTTAACATTTGTTTTCACCTTTAGTGGAACATGTCAACAGTGAGCCCACCAGACCCCTGGAAGTTTATGTTCTTCTCTCTGGAGTATTCTTTCATGATTTATTTCCAAGCTTATTTCGACCTTTTCTTTGTGGCTGAAACCCGTGGTGGTTGATTTTGTAGGTGAATTATGTCGACCCCATTTTCTTCCCAAATTTCTGGTTTTGTCTGAATCCTTTTGATTTTTAAGGTTACAATTTAAATTGTGATTAGAATACGACATGCCTGTACACATCTGCATAAAAAGGATACATTAACATTATTTTGCAGCTCACTCAAACCATTTAACATGACAAAAGCAATGCGTGATGATATTGACCTGCGGGATACCATTTTTTGGTGTTACATGATCACACATTTTTTTATTCATTTGGAAACTTCTATTTTCAGAAATGATTCGATCCATTTAAGTATTTTCCCGTTGCTACCGCTTTTAGTTATCTTGAATATGAAATTCCCTTTTCTTCGAAGGGAATCGTATGACTTTTCAATAAAAAAAGCGACGATCTCTATTCTTTGTTCGTCATTGCTTTGTGAATATCTGATTCTAATTTTATCATGTGGTCTTGAGTATTTCTCTATTTTTGTAAAACCTGCTTGATGGGGGTGAAATGATATATTTTTCTACAAACAAATTGACTCAATTTTCTTTATTCCTTCCATGAGTTTAAAAATGAAGGAGTTGATGATATGGGTCTATAAGACGATGGATTTGATTCATCTTTCTAGGTTTTAATATTAGAACCAATACTGCATAGCATCATTGTCGTGGCTAATAGGTGTTTTCAATATCTCTCGGAAAATATTAAATGTATGCGAGTGCACTAATGTTGGGATTTTTTTTCCAATTCAGACAACGCTCTTTCCAGTTCAAAAAGACGGATATCTCATTTTAAAGCATCAATGTTGCCGATATTTGTTTGGGATTTTAGGCCTGCTTGTAATTTTTCTTCGAAACATTTGGCACTTCTTATCATCTACATCAAATTTTGAGTTTGCTACATGTCTGCGAATATCTTATCTCTTTTCTCTTGGTGATTCAATAGTTATAATTGTGTTTGGAATAACGTTGGAATAGTTTGTTTACAACACTTATTACACTTTTGAAAAATTGTCCAAATTGTCCTTAAATCAAATAGTTGAGCTTTGCACAATATCTCGTCTGATGATTCAAAATGTTTTTTATTTGTTGTGGTTGAATGGCTGATAGTCATATTTCCCCTGTATGCTTAACTCATAACAATCACTACGGTTAATATTTTGAAATTGCTTTTGAATATCATATTTATATAAAGGTAAGGATGTACCCTTTAAAGACAGTGAAGATTTTGCGGGGGTTGGAGTACTTGTCAAATTAGAGCTTAATTTGGCATTTTCTTAATGTTTATGACAAAGTGGTCATTACCATACAATTCCGTTGATGCTTGTAATTGGTATCTAGATAAATCTTACTTATTAAAGCTAAATCGAGATGCGACATTTAATCTTACTTATTAAAGCTAAATCGAGATGTGACGTACATTTTTTTGCCTAATGTTGATCAATCCTTGTGGGCAAAAAAATTTACTCATCACCCCCCACACACACACACACACACACACACACACACACACACACACACACACGCACACGCACACGCACACACACACACACACACACACGACACACACGACACACACACACACACACACGACACACACGACACACACACGACACACACAGACACACACACAGACACACACACAGACACAGACACAGACAGACAGACACACACACACACACACACACACACACACACACGCGCGCGCGCACACGCACCCACACACCTCCAAAAATAAAATAAAATCTACCCAGCAAACAAGGGTAATATTGGTTTCACTTTTCTTCTAAAAATTCTCCATCATTGGTACCAGTGAACAATTCCAATTTTACTGGAATGGCCTGTTTATCTATAACAACTACTCTCCCATGCCATAAGTATAACAACATATACTATAATGCATTTTTTTTTAGTTGAAGGGGTCTTCCTGTAATGATGTTGTAGTGAAGTTATTATTGGAAAATGACAAATGATTTGAAAGGAAATCAATGAATAGTCTTTCTCTTTTTTTTTTTGCTCCAGGTGGAGAGATTATCCAACGCAGGCGCACATACGGCAGAGGGGCTGGAACCCAAATTAAATAATGTTTTATTTCCCTATCGGGGTGGGGTGTTTAATTCAACCTATAGCATTGTAATGTGGTTTTATATGTTACTTTGAAGCGGCCTCAGAAAGAAAACCACACACAGCCAACAGGAAGGCGCCTCCCATTATTATAAGACGGTGGTAAGGACGACACGGCCCCTAATAAAAGATGGTGGCCTTCTCTCCACATCATTCTATCCAATGTCAAGAAAAGTGGCATAATAGTGAATTTTAGGATGTTCACAATAATAAATAGCCTTTTGAATTAATTGAGAAAAATAAGAAATTATAACCTGAACAGGCTCTGTCTAAATATGGGGCGTATTCATCCTACAGCTGTCTTATAATGATAGGAGGTGCCTTTTCACTGGGTGTGGATTTCTTTCTGAGGCAGCTTTAAAGGCAGTGGATCTCATTTGCAAACATCCCCGCAGACCAGGTAAAGATAACCCATGCCCTTAGGCTATTGATGAAGGGCATGTCTGTGAAATCTGGGGGTCAGTGATTGCGTAGAATTTGAAAAATGCAAAAGAAAAACAATAGCCGTTTAGTGTACGTTCTATGGTAGGAATTTTTTTCTCGCAAGAAAAAAAATCAAATCTGAGTCTAACGGTCACTATAATTCCACTAAAACTGAGTTTCTAGCTCCTATATTTTGCTAAAGGTTCCCAGATCGCATTTTCTTCTAACTGCCATTGTATTTTACACAATGTTAATTTTTAGGCATGCAAAAGAGATCCCCTGCCTTTAAAGTAACATATCGATATTTTTCATTTGTTGGAAGCTTTCTCAAACCATCAAAACCGTTTTCACAGGAAATATGAAACCAAATAACGATGCTAGGGTGAATTAAACACCCCACCCCTATAGGGAGGTGAAAATTGTTTCATTTTGTCTTCCAGTCCCTCTGCCGTGGGCACTCCTGCATTGAAGAAAAAACAAAGGCTATTCATTGATTTCATTTCAGATCATTTTTCATTTTTCAGTTATAACTTCACTAGGACATCATTACATGTAATGTACATATATTTTTGAGAATTTGTTTACGGCCCTGTGGCCTTTTTTGGAAAAGTTCTCTTTCATTTCACCTATTTTTTTTCATATGGCTCAAACTGTTAAAATATATGTGTGCATGTATTTGTAATTTTATCAATTATAAAATGAATAAATGAATCTTGAATCTTACAGAAAAAACAAAACCCTTCAACTCAAAATACATGCGTTATAATGTGTGTTGCAATACTTATGGTATCGAGGGATATACTACTCATGACCATAATACATTTTGCATTGAGAGAAATGGTATGGTACTAACAACTCCTTTTAGTTTTTCATTCTTTATACATTTAAAGAAATGTTAATATCTGGAAAGATATGTTCTAAACAACTGTGGTAAATAAAGACATAAAATACACAGGATATATAACATAAGGCTATTGTTTTACACACAGTTTGTAAAGTGTATATATTATATTTACTAAAAAAGTTTATGGTACAGGTAAAATATATAAAATGCAAGTGTCATACATGCAATAGACGCTTTATATTTCACACACAATTTCGAAAGAATAAACAAGAGTTGGGCTTGTGTGCGTTGTGCACAGAAGTCAAAGTGCATTTATGAAACACATTAACCAATGTTGCACTCTGTATTGTGTAGCTTTCAAAAGTTTAACTACCACTTCAGGCTTGTTTTCCATAGTTATACATTTATGATTAAAAATATTCATTAGAATGAACTTTCTGATTACCGCACTCAAAATTATCACACATAAAATCTATGAAGTTTTGTTGTAGTAGTGTTGCGAGTGTTAAATCTAATGCAACGAAATGTGTCAATAACATGACTGCAAACCATGTGCCACAAAAATTACACAGTGGAAGTCATAATTTTTTCCCCAGCTATTACAATTTTTAAATTGTTTCTCCAGTTTTCTTGTCACACACTGAATGGTGATTCAAAGTGTATATGTGCTACAAGTACGACAGATATGGGGATTTACACTTTTCCTAATGATGTGTGGATTGTGTTCAATTCTGATGATATTTAAAGCTATATTCACACATAAATTAACTTCAGCCTTCACTGATGTTAGTTTGGTCCATCAGCAGATATGCATAGAATTGGGATATACCATGTAGTACATTGTTTGAGGGGAAAAGTTTCAGTGTCAAAAACAACATTACTATACTGTACTGCATGCGGCCATGATGGTATTATCTGCTGTCTACCTACACATTCTGAAAAGTACATATACATGTACCATATGATGGCAAGCTTGTAGGATCATATTGTTTAGCAACTCCTGTATCAAACATGGTTTTGTCTATAAACAAGTAGATGTACATAGAACTGGGATCTACCATGTTGATGTTATAGGGGTCAAGTTTCACAGAATGATATCACTGGTACAATGGTACGAGGCCATGATGGCACTCCCTGGATGCTAGCCCCTGCGTAGTCTGGTTTGTGGGTTGATGCTCCTTTATCAAACATGGTTTTGTCCATCAGCAGATAGATGTGCATAGAATTGGGATCTACCATTTGGATGTTTTAGGGGTTTCAATGTCACTGGTCCCATGGTAGGAGGCCATGATGGCATTCTCTGGTTGCTGTCCCTCTGCGTAGACTCGTTTGCGGGTTGTTGCCTTCGGCTTGGTGGAGGGCGTGGAACTTCCATGCAAACGAAAGCATTGAAACCTGATGAAGATCGATACAAAAAAGAGACATAGTTTATAGTTATTTATCATAAATTATTAGATATACTAACTAAAGTATAATACTCACTACAGTCACAATAGGATGAAGCAAAGTAAATGGGAAATATGTAGGGAGTGTGCATGGAATAAAAAAAGTAAAGCCCAAGTAGAGTTTTGGTCAATCAGATAAATTTTTCATAAATCATTTACAAAGTATTGTATTGTCATGCCAGAGATCAGAAAACATCAAACCTACTGAAAATTATTTACAATGACATGCTGTGATTTATTTTATTACCAGTGAGTAGATATCAGCTATGCACATTTCCTATGGTCAAAAATTGGAGGTTCTCTTACCTTTTTTAAATTTTTCATCAGTAAAAAAAAATGGAAGTGTTTCAGAGTATTCATAGATGATATAAGTCTAATGCCACAATAGGAGAAAATTTCATTTTTCATCAATTATCAAAATGGTACACTACCTTTAATAGCTACCTGCATTTTGGTTTGTATGTTTATTGCCAGAACCCCCCCCCACCCCACCCCAGTCAGTTTTGGTATTGGGACATGTGTTGTTCATCCCCATTTTAATTTGATGATTTGGGGCACCATAACATTGGCACAACATGGGGAAGTCTGCGGACACTCCACGAACAAAATTCATGAATCTCCCCCTCCTAAAATTGGAACTTGGATTTGTAAGTTGCAAAATTTGTGGCAAGTGGTCCCATTATTATCAAAGCTGATGCACAGTGGAAATTCATGGGTTCAAATCTCAGGAATTGTCCTTATTCAGAAGTTAGGCAAGTGCAAAATGTGCTTTTCAAAATTATTCATAGTTGGTTAAGAAAACATAATTCAAATATATCGTTACAAAGCAGAGGAAATACAGTTATTTTGGTCTCGAAATAACTGTTATCATTGCATATTTTGTTCAAGTGAATACAAACATTGTTGACTCAATTGGTTTGAGATTTAAAGGCAAAGGTTCACCCTGACGTCAAGTTGGTTTTGATAAAAGCAGAACACTGAGAGAAACATATCAATGAAAGTTTGGCAAAAATCCACCAAAGAATACAGAGTTATGAAGTTTCAAAGTTTCAATTTTGTGACGTCACATCTGAGCAGCTCCCCATATGTCATGTAACATAAATTTAATAAATTGCCATTTTTGAATGGTTCATGATTATTGAATAGCTTTGTTTTCATGGAAGCATGTATAAAATAATGTTTCTAATAATACATTGAGTACACAGGTAAAATCATTTTCATATTTGTGAGAAAACAGCACTTTTATGACATATGGGGAGCTGCTCGCATGTGATGTCACAAATTTAAAAGTTTCAAAGTTCATAACTCTGCTATTCTTTTGTGGATTTTCGCCAAACTTTCATTGACCCGACGGGTTAATATGTTTCTCTCATTGTTCTGCTTCTATTAAAACCAACTTGACGTCAGGGTGAACTCTGCCTTTAAGCCCCTCGTTACCATAGGCACATTATACATAGTAATATGATGGCCTTTTGTGGATTGGTACTGAGAGGGTTTAGATTACTTACAGGTATTATGTGCTGTGCCTCATTGTCTTTTTCCACCCTCTGTAGTTCATCGTCACTGAGTAGTGCAAAACGAATATGTTTGATTACGAGAGCAATCACCTTTGTGACAGGTAAACTGAGGACAGCCTGCAGAAGAGATAAACAAAGATGGAGATACTGGCACATTTCAATTATTTATAGCACAGTAACTTCTTGAAAAATAGTGGTTGTTTATCCAACCTTACTTCAGATGTGTCATTTTTATCAACACAAATCATTATGTTAACTCTTTATGTGCCACATTAATTTAACATGATTTTATTTCTTTTTTAAAGATAAAATGGAAAATACTACAAACTCCTGTGTACATGTGTAACGGTATGAACAATCTCATACAATGAGATAGGTAGCAGTGTGTAGAACAATAATACCTACTGTTCAGTTATGGGCATCGATATAAATGCATAGTAAACTTATAAATTGATGAATGAGTCATGAGTACGGACATGCAGCTCAGTGATCGAAGCAATCAAAGATCTAATTACCAGTACGCTTGTGTACTGGTTATTTCATTTATTTATAATCTGAAACATGTTGTCCATAATTATGTATGCAAATAATACTTTTCCTGATGATCATGATAATATTGTTAAATGCTTTCAGAACATATTACTGACAGTTTTGCTGAACCTACTATCATAAATAGTATTAATCCAGTGAATCCAGCCACCCCCGTATTTGGAGACGAAACCGGATTTAAAACCTGGATTACTACTTACTACTTTTAAAGACAAGTGGTTGATTAATCATCAAATGACCTTTTGACTTCAGTTAACACATTTGAAAGAAAAAATTGCCTAAATGTCATTACTTAAATCATCACTAAATCTAGATGAAACTTATTGGCATAAATCTGTGATGTCGTTCTTTTCATCTATGGGGGGTGGTCTATTCATTCATCCCCCCTAGATGAATAGATGACATCACAGATTTTCCAGTGATGAAAATAAGTTAACATGATAAAAAACAAAACAGAAAAGTGCTAGTGAATTTGTATGTATACAGGAAATGAGGAGATAATTAATGTTCAATCTTAACACTTTGGGTGCTATCGGCGAACCGGTTTGCCGTGAAAACAATTGATTCCACATCTTATAATTCGAAAGATAAACGTCACTGAAATTATTTGCAAATATATTTTTCGTTAAATGAAGACATGGTGGATGTAACTTAATAGTTTAAAAACTCTTGTCTTGATAGGATTTGGATTTTTCAAGAAAATCATACATTTTTGAAAGGTTATAAATATAAGAGCAAAACAACCTAGCACCCAAAGTGTTAATAATGACAATGAAAATATTTCAGTGCAGTTGTTAGTCATATGATCTTAACTCGTTGACTACGAGATTATGTAAATCCCCATAGACTTTTTACAGGACCCATCCGGTTACCGTAATCAATGGGTTAAGAGTCTTACCGAATTGACTGAAGCCCATTCCTTGACTGATGTGAGGATCTCAGCTTCATCCATTTGCAGTTTACTGCTCATTAGAATAAATGCTAGAGGCTGCTCTGTCAGCTCTTTGAAGCTTCTGCTCTTGAAAACCTCCTGTATAATTTATATGAGAATATAAAGAAAGCAGGAAAAATGTATTATAATGGACAGGTGAATCTCTGACAATAGTCAAAATTGACCCAGCCAGATCACACCTTGTATGTTCACTTTTTTTTTACTTTCACTAGACAGTTTTCCTGATTTTTTTGGGGGCACATCTCATTGATCATATTTCCCACTTAATAGTGGCTGTCTGCTTAAATTCTGTATACTTACAAGAGAGAGAGAGAGAGAGAGAGCAACTATGGTAAATCTCATCCATGTAATGAAAACTTTTGATACAGTTTGCCCATCTTCTTCTGAGTAAAATTGTTTTGATTAATGCGTTCTTCTTCTGTATATTTTCATGCAGAACAAGAATGCACACAAGGTACAAATAGGGAAACATGTTAACCAGAAATCCATGTGTTCACTGAGCCATTTTACTATGATTAATTGATCTATGAAATCAATTTTGACCCTATTTTAACTGGGCTATTTCAGACCAGGTTTTTACTGGGGGGGGGGGGGGTTGTCAATTTGACCCCCCCTTCAGATCTTGACTGCAGATCGCGCGATCGCCGCAAAAATTTGCACGCGCATAGAGCCGGATGTAAACTACAAGACTTTATAGTAAAATTTTCAAAAAATTTATTTCTCATATTTTTAAAGTAATTAATTATGCAAATAAGTGAAGGAAATTATGTTTTTGTCTATAACTTGCTTACAATAGCTGGTAGAATGCTAATTTTTGGTGAAAATATTTATTTTGACATTTCTAAAAATTATCTACAAAAAATTTGCCGAATCAGAATTGATTTCTTATGTATTTTATTGTTTTGTGAATTTCTTATGTATTTCCTTGTTTTTTCGACCTTTTGTTTATCATTATTTTTTTGATGAACTTTGTCGGGACACTTTTGCAATCATAAAGAGCATAAAATTAATCCATTTCAACCAGTAAGAGTAAAAATAATCATACATTTAAGATTTTTGACTGAGAACACAATTTGCATTGATTTTGTACACAAAATCACGTTTTTGAGCAATTTTTGGGCTGACATGCATGTATAAAAAGTTGTGCATCGTCGTAACGGTACGTCCGATTTTCGCGAAAAATGGTCTCAAAAGATGCACAAGACTTGAAAATAAAAACGGACGCGAATGACGCGGTCAAAAAATTT
>JZLH01S0604590.1:97569-108710 GCA_001188425.1 Eucidaris tribuloides | reverse complement strand
TGTAGGAAATATCAAAATCCCAGAATCAACTTTTGCAACCCGACTCGACTATTTATCGCATTTACACAAAAACTTCCATTGCGACTTCTTGATCGATTTGTGGTGACAGGTCACATATGGAAACACACACTGGAGAAAAGCTGTAGCAATGTCAAGAGTGTCGTAAGAGATTCAGCCAACAGAATATTCTTGTTTCACATTTAAGAACTCTCACTGGAAAAAGCCATATGAATATCTGGAAAGGGGTCACCCAGCAGGGTAAACTTATTGCACATATGAGATCATAAACTAAAGAAAGGGCATATGCGGTTGTCAGCAGTGTGAATTGCCATTTATTTGGAAAACTGATCTAGCATTACACACATTAGTGACACACTGGAGAAAAGCCACATAAATGTCAGCAGTGCGGTAAGATATTTGGCACTCTTGTTACACGCATGAGATAACACAAACTGGGGAAAAGCTATATGGTGTCATTAGTATGGATAGCAGGGTTGGCCGGTAAATATTGAGCGGTAAATACCACCTTGCTATTTTTGACAAAAAATGGGAAATACCAGAAAATATGTTTAAAAAGTTATTTCTTGAAGGATAATAACTAAAAAATGTATGGATTGTTGTGTGATTCAACATGAAATACAACAAAAAAACTAACTTAATTGATGGTGGGGAACTAGGGACTCATTCTGATTAGACAAATTTCCTACACGGCCAAATCAATACTGAAATTAAGAAAATTTATAAATTACCTGCTTTTGTTTTAGAAATGTTTTTGAATCATTTCAGACTGTAAATAAAGGTCAATTGCTCCATAAATCCAGAACACTTAATTAAGATAGCATACCCCACAGACAGTTGATGATTTTGTCCCTGTACATTCAGCAAGATAAGGGCCGCACCCCACAAAAACCTAATGTAACACTTGAACAATGTACAGCGTAGTACTGTACGTATATGAAATTTATCAGTTCAAAGGTGGATTTGTGTAAGAAGGGCATTAGTGGCCTTCTTAGATGACCTTGTACAACTTCAAGAGTACTCTGCTAGGTATTGCCCACATATTTCCCAGTATTTCCCAAGTATTTCCCAGTATTTCCCGGTATTTTTACTGCCTGGGTGGGAAATGCAGGTATTTCCCGGGAAATTGCCAACCCTGATGGATAGCCATTTATTTGGAAAACTGTTCTAGTATTACACACAAAAATCACACACTGGAGAAAAGACACATAATGTCAGCAGTGTGGTGAAATATTCAGCAGTTCTGTTTATACACACGAGATTACAAACTTACATCAGGACCCAAAATATTGCTTATATGCCCCAAAAACATAAATGCGCGTGGATTGCGCGCGTAGTGAAAGTTAGACATTTTTAAATCGCTCATAACTCTCTAGAATTAACAGTGACCCCTACTTTTTATTGCTTATTCTGATAGCCTATGATGCGTAGATAAGGTTTCAGATATCACTTTCTGTGAAAAATTCTTCTGACGCCATCTATGACGTCACAAGGAAAAATTGTGTTTTGCGTATATCTCATGACTGGAGTAGAGTGTGATAACTAAACTTGGTACGCAGTAACTTCAGGTCAAAGGTCATCACTGGTGCTCATCATATGCGTGCGGGAGTCACGACGAACATGTACGCGCACGCCGAAATATTAAATAATGTTTGACAGAGATTAACACTTTGAGTGCTATCAGCGAACCTGTTCACCCACGTACAACATCAATGAGGTACTATCGGCGAACCTGTTCGCCGAGAAGACAATCGGTCCATACCTTTTAATTCGAATTACACATGTCACTGAAGTTCCTATCAATGACATTTATCGGAAAATGAATACACAATGAACCAAATAAATCAGTTAAAATGTATTGTCTCGATAGCATTTGCAATTTTACGGAGAATCGTACAATTTGGAAAGGTTATACACATAAGTCTGAAACAACCCAGTACCTGGTTAACACACCTGGGCCCTGTCTCATAAAACTTTGCAATTGATTGCAACTCTCAAAAATCAATTGCAAGTTGATTTCAACCAATCAGACCCCAGTATTTGAAGATTTACAATCGATTTTTGGATTTGCAATTGATTGTAAGTTTTATGAGATAGGGCCCTGGATTTTTAACCCAGCACCCAAAGTGTTAAGGTGAAAAGGGAGAGCTTCGAACAAGTTATGATACGCCATATGGATTGTCACAATCTCTCAAAGCGCAGTGATCTCATTGCAACATCCCTGCAGACCAGGAAAAGATAACCCATGCCCTTAGGCTATTGATGAAGGGCATGTCTGTGAAATCTGGTGTCAGTGATTGCCTAGAATATTGAAAAATGCAAAAGAAAAACAACAGCCGTTTAGTGTACGTTCTATGGTAGGAATTTTTTTTCTCGCGAGAAAAAAATTCAAATCTGAGTCTAACGGTCACTATAATTCCACTAAAACTGAGTTTCTAGGTCCTACATGTATATTTTGCTTAAGGTTCCCAGATGGCATTTTCTTCCAAATGCCATTATATTTACACAATATTAATTTTTAGGCATGCAAAAGAGATCCCCTGCCTTTAAGGTCTAATGATTGGACTGAATACGCTGATCACCAATTCGTCTCAGTGACGAATTAAAATCTAGTTCTGCTTGTGTTTGTTTATTTGTTAATTGCATCAAACAATAAACATGATATCAAACAAGTTATCATTTCTGTTAAATGAAATGTATGGCATATCTATAACATAAAACATGGGGAGGGATGATGTGTAAAAATGTTTTGAAGTACTGTTTGTTGAAACAGGACTTGTAATACACTTGACAACACACATTGCCGGAAAAAAAAAAATAAATTAATGTTTGTCAGGATTGTGGGAAACCACTGACTTCATGGAATCATGCTGACGATGCTGTAGATGAATTGAAATATATGTACACATTAAAGAAAATGCCAAGAATTTAGTAATGTACTCACTTGTGAGCACAGTTGTGTCATACTTGTCCCACCTAAAAGTAAAAAAAGATTAAAATTGTTTTCAGCCTTCTTCATGGGTGGCACCACTGGTTGCCACTGCCCCCTGGGTCATTCCATGTCAAATCATCAAAGAATCTGCCGTCATCTCTCAGATTTTTGTAAAACTTTGGGAACCAATTGGGACCCATGAAAAACCGCCAGAACTCAAATATTTTTGCTAACAGCCTCTTAATTAGTGAGATACGGGCTAACGAACTTTGGACTGATTAGCGCGACGTCGCAAATTCAAATGGCCATATCTCTTAAAGTATAACACCTAGAGAGCTGGTTTTGGTGTCATTTTAAAGGTATTTTCATGCCCTATAAATATGTCTGGGCAACATTTTCCTACCTCCAACCAGAAAAAAGTTATCACAAAATATAAACTTCAATCGTGAATAAAAAAAAATGTATCCTTCAAATTTTCTCAAATTCATCCTAGAGGTACCTTATGATGTCAAGAAGCTTCCACATAAGTTTTGTGATGGGCACTTTAATAGTTTCTGAGATATGAGCAATAATGTATATGTACGTATGGCATATAGGTTCGAAAATCAGTATTTGTAATGTATTATACATGTACATGTACATGTACAATCAGTACGTACATTCAAGTACACAGTGTTCACTAACTTGACTTAGGCTTAGGCTTTCAATTTCCTCTTCAATGCAGCAACAGCAGCACTTGTTTCTTTCTTGAAAATAGAATATATCCTTCCAGTTGCAGTGGTTGGTTCAACAGCAGTAAGCACCTCCTGTTAGTCAATAGTGAGAGGGTCCGATGGTTCTGGACATGTATATAATGGGGATGGTCCATGTGGATGGAGGAACTTGAAGCCCAAGTTTAGTTGTAGGTATTTTTTTTTATTTGAAAGGTTTATGCCCAAAGGTCGTATCACACCAATAAAAGATTCTAAATATCTTTCATTTTTTTGTAAAATTAATTAATGAAATATCTCCAGGGGTCGGGGGGGGGTGACCCCAAGATTATGGGGTACCCTCAAGATTTTCAACTATATTTTACATTATAGCATCCAAAGGGTTAATAAGTTGTTAAGGTTATACGAGTTATACCTCATCAGAAAGAGCAGAGTCTGCTCTTTCAGATGAGGTATAACTCAGATAACCAGAGTCTACTCTTAAAGATGAGGTATAACCCAGATAACCTGAACACCTTATTAACCCTTTGGATGCTATTATGTAAATCATAGTTGAAAATCTTGGGGGTACCCCATAATCTCAGGGGTCCCCTCCCCCTGAGATTTTTCATAAATTACTCTTTTTTAAACGAAAGATATTCACATTCTGTTATTGGTGTGATATGATTAGGCCTGAGTCATTAAGTTTTGTATGTGAAACGTTTTGACTGGTCATAAAAACGTTTCAAACCGTTTAAACCTAGTTGTAATTTATGGGTTCTTATATTGAGTACATGTATGACAATAAAGTACACTGGTACAGTAATCAGTTGAGTAACAAAGCATGCACCAGGGGATACTTGTGATTGACGGGCTGTCACAAAGTGGTCTTACATGTCTCAGCTTTATGTGGAAGGGGTAATAAAACATAAATGTCACAACTATCTTTAACATCAGACTCGACAACAAGTGTATTGCAATGTAATGGTATGAAAAAGTTTCAATTCTTGAGGAATAATAATTTTCTTGCGTCCTTTCCCTGACAGTATAGGGAGGCAACTTGAATGTTAACATGCAGTGTTTTCAACTTCTCTTTGTACAGGTCTTATCAATTTAACTTACATGTAATAGCAATGTGGTGTATGTCTTATAGACTAGTTTTATGACAGCAACTTGTGACCTTGTCTGGAGACTGACAGAAAAAAAAAATGTCTGGAATTATAAGAGTGAGAGAGCTAGTGGTAATAGGTCTGTGTGTGGCAGTGGAAACACAGGAGTTGGGTATTTTCACATAAATTGAGGTCATAAAACCATGGCCAAAAGGCATTAAAAATGGTCATCAACTTATAGTAACTGGTATTTTCTCATATGTTGATAATTAAGCCAGGGTTTAAACGGATTATAAAATTGCAAAATGTTTTGCTTTTTAACGTTCGTGTGAACGCGTTTAAACGTTTTGACTCAGGCCTAGATATGATCTTTGGGTAAAAAGCTTTCAAATAAAAAAAATCCCCAAAACTAGACTTCGGCTTTAACACCCACCTCATGCCTCTCTGGGGTATGTTCCATGACACATGCAACCCACCAGTGCATCATAATCTCAGCCATAACTGGTTATGTTACAGTGGATTATGATGGTCACTGGTGGGTTGCATGTGTCAAGAAACATACCCCAGAAAGGCAAGTTCCTCCATCCACATGAACCATCCCCATCATATACATGTCCAGAAACATGAGACTCTCTCACTATTGACTACCAGGATTTGCTTACTACTGTTGAACCAACCACTGCAACTGGAATGATGTATTCTATTTTCAAGAAAGAAACACGTGCTGCTGTAGCTGCATTGAAGAGGAAATTGAAAGCCTAAGCCTGAGTCAAGTTAGTGAACACTGTGTACTTGAATGTACGTACTGATTGTACATGTACGTGTATAATACATTACAAATACTGATTTTCGAACCTACAGTGTATATGCCATACGTACATATACATTATTGCTTATATCTCAGAAACTATTGGAGTGCCCATCACAAAACTTATGTGGAAGCTTCTTGACATCATAAGGTACCTCTAGGATGAATTTGAGGAAATTTGAAGGATACATTTTTTTCATTCACGATTGAAGTTTATATTTTGTGATAACTTTTTTCTGGTTGGAGGTAGGAAAATGTTGCCAAACATATTTATAGGGCATGAAAATACCTTTAAAATGACACCAAAACCAGCTCTCTATGTGTTATACTTTTAGAGATATGGCCATTTGAATTCGCGACGTCGCACTAATCAGTCCAAAGTTCGTTAGCCCGTATCTCACTAATTAAGAGGCTGTTAGCAAAAATATTTGAGTTCTGGCCGTTTTTCATGGGTCCCAATTGGTTCCCAAAGTTTTACAAAAATGTGAGAGATGACGGCAGATTCTTTGATGATTTGACATGGAATGACCCCCCTGAAATTGTCAAAATATAGAAAATCACAGGTGTTTGCAGTGTAATTCATGAGATCTGGGAGGGTTTTGACATTTTTGCGCCCCCCCCCCCCCTTGAACCATTTATTCTGGCATTGCCCCTGGCTCTCATTTATTGCATACAACAGAAGAACATGATCATGAATGAATGCTAGATGATTACAACATATGGAAATTTATTCTAGACTAGTTCAAGTACGAATTTGTCTGTTTGCTTTCAGAAAATTACATAGGGGCAATTCCGTGATTAGTTATGTTACACTTTTATGACAAACTTTACTCAACATTGGGCTCTTACATGAATATGTTTTCATGTTATTTTTCTGTTTTGGTACTGACAATTCTCTAGACTGGCACCTACTTCACAACATCAAGCAAAATCATGAGACATGTTTCAGTGGGTAATAATAAGGGACTTTAATTATGGTTAGATACGTTACGTAAAGAGGACATGGAAAAAAATGACAAGTCTTTGTCCTCAAAGTTTCCTCAACACGTTTTCAACTGAAACAAACTGTGATATTCATGCTATTTCTGGCATCTTGCTGAGTCATTTTATATATAACTTATTGATAAAAGTCTTTTCATTTTTTACTTCAACATCAAAAACATGGTTAGTTACGTTACGGTTAGTTACGTTACATTTTGTCCAGCCACACAAATTTGCATTTATTCATGTCTTTTAGAGATTAAACATGCATATGTGGGGCTTTATTACTTTCAACACAATGAGAAGAGGCTATTTGGCCATGGAAAAACTGCAGCAATAAATGATTAATTTTTCATAAAACTGGCCAGATTAGTCACACTAGTCCCACATGTGGTATTTCATGTATGGTTCTGATTCTCCTGGAGGGTGCTGTTGAAGATGTAAAATTTAGAGTAGAAATGATGTCCCCCATTGTTTCTTCATGATTCATACCCATTCCAACCATTAAAATGTTATACAATTCACGATAGACCAATTTATATAATTTGTGATTTGTCCAATAATTCACGGAATTGCCCATAGGCAGTTCCTTTACTTACGTGGACCCCAAGCCATCTGGCAGAAAAAATGTACCTAGCCAAAATGCTGTTGTGAGGAAAAATGCTTGTCGAGACTCGCATGAAAGTTGGGAGAGTGATAAACTAATAACTCAACTGAATAAAGAAATTTAAGGTAATGCTTTTGTCCAAAAAAAGTCGTGTGATTCTGAAAAACCTTTCACTCATACGGGTGATGTTTGCAGGCACATCAAAACGAGCACTGGAGAAAAGCAACATCAGTATAAAGAGTGTAATAGAATACAGGTGACAACAGATGAGATAAGACCACATGGAAGTCACAAATGTAGTGAAGGATTCCTAAACCAGTCTCGTATTGAGAGACACACATGTATGAGAGTACGCACTGAAGAAAGTTCATATCTGTGTCATCAGTGTGGAATGCGATTTGTCACTAAAGCTAGTCTTAAAGATCATACCACAAGTAGACATTGTTTCAACAACCTATATCAATGTCAAGAGCGTGGAAGGAAATTTACCGTGAAAGCCGGTCTAATGAAGGAAAAAACGTATAAATGTCAAGAGTGTGGTAAAAGATTCAGCCAACGGAATAGTGTTGTCTTTCATCTAAGAACACACACTGGAGATGTGCCGTATGGATGTCAAGAATGTGGTAAAACATTCACGCAACAGAGTACGCTTCTTATACATTTGAGAATACACACTGGAGAAAAGCCATATGGATGTCAGCATTGTGGGAAAACATTTACCCAGAAAGGCAGTCTAAACAGACACGTGGCAACACACAATTGAAAAGTAAAGCCTTTTTTTAGTCATCAATGTGGCCAAGATTTTTGTGAACAAAGCAATCCATGGTATGTTGTATCAACAAATAGCAGAGAAAGACCATATCACAGTCATCACTCTGGAAAGACATTTGGTTTTCTCTGAAATCTTGTGGCACCAATGACTTAAGTAGGATTCAGTTAAATGACGTGTCATAATTATATAAGACATCGGGATGAATGGTGCTTAAAACTATTGAAGTGCCCAGGGATCAAAGAGCACTTGCAATACACATGACAACATACACTGGTGAAAGCCATATTATTGTCAAGAGTGTGGCAAAGTTCTGATAGATGAAATGTCAAGTATATGATATCGTATGTGTCATGAAAAAGTGCAGTAAAAAACTATGTAATTGTCAGAAATGTACACATACACTACATGTTTTTACGCCAACATGTATTGTGTATTACAAAACTTTACACATGCGATACATGTCTTCAGCCATCACCCTAGTCAAAATTAAATAGTCTAATAATATATAAAAAATACCCCAAAAATAGTCATTGAAAATATATTTTTTAGCTATTTTGCTTGAATAAAAATAGCAAAAAAATACACTAAAATATAAGATTGGAAAATAGTATAAAACCCTATTTTTTAGGGGCAGTTTTGGAACAAAAAAAAACAGAAATAAAATATATTTTTTCAAACTTGAAATTAAATAGTATAAAAATATGAAGGAATTAGACGATGGAACAAAATATTTTTTCCTACTTTTCGTGGTTGAAAACAGCAAAAAAAATAGTTTTAAAATACCTTGAAGATAGGATTTAAAAATAGTTTTAAACCCTATTCTTTTTGTGGTTAAAAACAGCAAACAAATACACTAAAAATATAAGATTTGAAAATAGTATAAAACCCTATTTTTTAGGGGCAGTTTTGGAACAAAAAAAAACAGAAATAAAATATATTTTTCCAAACTTGAAATTAAATAGTATAAAAATATGAAGGAAATAGCCGATGGAACAAAATATTTTTTCCTATTTTTCGTGGTTGAAAACAGCCAAAAAATAGTTTTAAAATACAAAATATGGAATGGAACAAAATATTTTTTTCCTATTTTTCCTGATTGAAAACAGCAAAAAAAATAGTTTTAAACCCTATTCTTTTCATGGTTAAAAACAGCAAAAAAAATACACTAAAAATATAAGATTGGAAAATAGTATAAAACCCTATTTTTGGGGGGCAGTTTTGGAACAAAAAAAAACAGAAATAAAATATATTTTTTCAAACTTGAAATTAAATAGTATAAAAATATGAAGGAAATAGCCGATGGAACAATTTTTCGTGGTTGAAAACAGCAAAAAAATAGTTTTAAAATACCTTGAAAATAGGATTTTCAAAATGGTTTAAAACCCTTTTCTGGCCTGCTTGAAAAAAAATAACCCAAAATAGTCAAAAACCATAATTTTTTAATGGATTTTAGGAACACGAAATCTTGAAGAAAAAAAATATATTTTTGGCTATTTTTACTGATCCAATTCTCAAGATATGACAGAAAATAGCACAAAAATATATTTTCAAGATATTTCAATGTAATATATCCAGCTAGCTTATGTGGAGATAATTTCAATAAGAAACCTAAGAAAAGCTTTGCTAAATTTACCCATTTAACAGGAGTATATGTAATTACCCCATTATCAGGAGACCACTGGTTCCATATAATTGTTTGGTAATCAGTTTTGAACTGAACTTACCATAGTACTGCCACAATCTTTGTCTGATCAAGCTGACAAAACTGGTACATCCATTCACTTTGGCTACCTACATTAATTTAAACCATGTGGCTGCATGATGATTCAGTTCCTCTAAAATAAATATTCTCCATTTATGTTACATTTAAAAAGTTTGTAAAATGTATACAAAATATAGTATATTATTATCCTATTATTAGATATATTTAAATATGGTTTTATTATTGCCTCCGCCCAACCGAAGTTGCGGAGGCAGGCTTATGTTTTTCGTCGTTGTCCGCGTCCCATGCGTCCGTCCCGTCCCCCCCCTTACCGCGATTCTCGTCTTACGCCGATAACTGAGAACCCCCGATCGGCATTTTGATAGTATACTAGCGACAAGTATGTACTATGAAGCACCAATGAACTGATTAGATTTTGCGAGCTTGAAAAGGTTCAAAGGTCACCGGGGCTTAATATATGTCTGATTGGGCTCGTTGCCGCTGTAACTTGAGAGCGGTGGTCGGATTATCATGTAACTTGGCGTGAAGTATGTATAATTACGGCACAATTGAACTGATTTAGATTTGGAGCGGAAGAAAGGGTCAAAGGTTCAAGGTCACCGGGCCTAAGATATGTCTGATTTTGGGCTCGTTTACCACGATCAACTTGAGAACCCCGATCGGATTTTGATGCTAACTAGCGGACAGTATGTACTATGAGCCACCAATGAACTGATTAGATTTTGGGAGCTTGAAAATGTCAAAAAGGTCAAAGGTCACCAGGGCTTAAATATGTCTAGATTTGGCGCTCCGTTATTCCGCGATAACTTAGAGAGCGGCTAGTCGAATTGTATCGTAACTGGCGTGATGAGTGAAAGTATGTATAATGAGCACATGAACTGATTAGATCTTGGAGTGAAGGTCAAAGGTTCACGGGCCTAAATATGTCTGATTTTAGTCGTACCACCGATAACTTGAGAACAGGCAGTCAAATATCATCGTAACTTGGGTGAAGTATGTATTATGCAGCATTTATGAACTGAATCGAATTTGAGCTTCAAAGGTCAAAGGTCAAATGCGTCACCGGACCTGTAAATATGTTGCTGATTTGGGCTCGTTTAAAGCGATAACTTTAGAGCGGCTTCTGGTCGGATTGTCACTGTAACTTGGTTGTGAATTATTGCTATAATGAGGCAACCAATGAATGACTTCGATTTTTGGAGTTCAAAGGTCATGTCAAAGGGACACCGGACTTAAATATATCTGATTTGGGCTGTTACCATAATAAACTTAAGCAGTGGCTGGTCGGTATTGTGATAGTAACTGGCGTTAAGTATGTATTTACAAGGCCACCAATGAATGATCTATAATTTCTTGGAGTTCAAATCGGTTCAAAAGGTCTCAAAGTTTCACCGCAACCTTAAGTATGTCTGAATTTAGGCTTCGTTACTGCGATAACTTGAGAAACCCCAACGGGCAATCAATTTTCATGCTAATTGTGGGCTGAAGTAGATCTCTCTCTT